>JAFELO010000164.1:160383-174562 GCA_017140195.1 Eumaeus atala
TGTAAGATTATAGTTATGGAATAAGTCATTATGAATGACCCTGATGAGAGTCCTGCTTTGCCGCTCTACCTGTCCATATAATTATTGAACCTGTAGGAATTGGGTTTTCTTTAGTTTCTATTAATTTATAGTTCGCTACTACGTCTAATAGATGTGCATGTACAGTGGGACTGCCTCGGTCTAACGGCAATCATGTCCAAGCACAGATGTTCAGGTCACGGGAGCGTGTCCCGGATCAAAAACAATCATTGGGATCTTTCAATTTTTAACATCACTTCTAAGTCCGGAAGTGGGCCCTACACTAATAGTTAAATTAGTCTTAAAGAGGCTGGGTGTGCTCTGTAGGGCGAAGCAATGCCCATTCCGCCCATCGGCTGCAACTTTACAAGACGGAGCCTATTCAGTGCATATATATGATCAGAAAACCACTGTGCGGTTTAAACACCAACCACTTTTTACCGCGAACAACTGTACTGTGGAACCAGCTGCCTCCCTCGCTATTTACGATCCGATACGACTTAGAGATCTTCAAGAAAAGGGCATCCCTATTCTTTAAAATCCGGAAACGCGTCTATAAGACGCCTAACTTTGTAGATTTCTATGGGCGGCGTTAGCCACTATCCATCTGCTCGTTTGCTCCTAAATTAAATGAAAAGACACGACCGTGTCTCAATATATATAAATAACAATAATAATGTCTGTGGACTTATTACACCGCCTTACCGTACGGAGTTAGCGTCGGACTTGTGTTACAGGTACTGTACAACGGATATATATTTAATATTTTTAATACATTTAGGAAATAATATATATATTTATGATTTTTATTATAGAAATACATATAAGACATAAGTAACAGAAAACATCCTCGACCTGGGCGGGATTTGACCCCGCGACCTCTGGCGCAACGACCACGGTTATCCGAATTATGTTACCACTTCACCAGCCGGTCGTCGTTATTACTTCCTTTATATTTGTTGTGGGCCTTTGTCTGTCGATGATCATATACAGCTATACTGATGCGTTGCTCTGTTACATCCCATAGCCAAAGGACCGAAACGATAAGCAATCGATACGAAATGCGACAGTTTACGTGTTTATTACAAGAACAAGAGCCATTAGCTCATTCGCACGGCCCTGGCTTCGTTTTCGTAACGCTCTTGATACATATTCACAAGCTTACCCTAAGGCAAGTAAAGAAGTTTAATTGAAAACAATATTTATATCTAAGCTATTATTTATAAGTTTTATACGTATTTCAACATTAGGCTTTCACGTACGTTTATAAAAAAAGATAAAAAAAGAGTTTCAATAAGTGAAGGTCCTGTCCTGAGGCACTCGCGTCGCACAACTTATGCGGTATTATCGGGAGTTACGCGGGTATGCTCGACAGGTGCGTACAGCGGCTTCTGTGATATGCGTTGTGTGATCCATTATAACGCGGTTTTCTATATTACGTTAATAATGTAAATGCAAGGAAAAACATTGCATAACAAGTAGTATTTCTAAGTACTGAGTTTCTATCGTTAAGCTTCTTTTTTTGTTGATGCGGGGAAACGCATTTACGTGTCTTCACCGGCCCTGGGTGGGGTCTAGTGGTGTGTGGGACTCGCGGCACTTGATAGTGCCGAATACCCACAAATACCACCGCGAGTGCCTTCAGTGCCGCCCTTGGTGAGGTGCCCCGGAACAATAATCATCGGGGCACCTTGACGGCTAGTCAGCCCCCTAAGTCCGCCTCCACCTCTACAGATGAGGTTTCCCAGCACCACAGGACAACCCCACCGACTTTGGGACAGTGCAATGAGGTGAGGTCCCCATCCTCGCCCCTTGCCCCGTCCGCAAAAGCGCCACCACCTGTTTGCTCTTAGGTCCCCTCTTCTTTTAAGAGAGGTACCGAGAGCGATTCCTCCTTCTGATCTCTAAGCCCGCTTTTCTTATAAGGGAGTTACAAAGGTCAATTCGTAAGGACTGAATTATAATGCGACTGACTCAGAATTCGGTCAGTAGACCGGCACTGCGCAGTCGCTTTAAAGTGGAAAAAGTTCGCACCGTCGTTTACATTGCGTATTTCCAGATTAACGCTTACTTGTACCAAATGCGGAGTCAGTTACGGACCCTGTGTAAGTAAATAAGTCGTAAAATGTTAGCTTCTTACTTCGTGGATGCCAGATGTTCCTGCAATTAATGTCGGATTTATTTTAAGTAGATGATATAATCTGGTGAACGGATGGGAAGACGATCTCCGTGCAGTAGCCGGTCCGGGATGGATGCGAGTAGCAGAAGATCGGTCGTCTTGGCGTTCATTGAGAGAGACCTATGATCAGCAGTGGACCGATAAGGGCTGATATTGCATGAATAAAGATCATGTAATAGTTTAGCTAGGTATTTTTATTGTAAAGTTAATGCTGTTAACAAATAATAATTACTAAGAGAAATCGAAGTACAGAATAAATATTTTAATGTACACAGTATCGAGATTATTGAGTTAAATCTAATGAAATCTACGCACTTGCATACCTTAAAAATTTTCTGACGAGTAAAAATGTACAAGTTTCGCGCATCTATGTAAGTACTACCCTTTAATCTTCATCGCAATGTTCCCGGTATAAAAATAAATAAAAAATGTTAAGTGATCGGAAATCCTTACAGGTCGGCTATCCGGATGTTATAACATAATGTTTTTTATGTAAATGGATGACTGACTACTTATATTTACTGTACTAATTCAATTTCAAATACACTTCAAAGACGACCACCCCAGTAAAAGTCGGACAGCGGCCGAGAAAATAAACTGTTACAAGTAGAGATAGAGAACGATTTGTTTATTTATAAGTATGAGTATTTATTTATGCATTGTTTGATGATACACAATTCAAAGTCGAGTAATGCTTCACCAGTTACAACCTATAAATGTTCTTCTTTTTTAAAGTTATATTTCTTTTGGCGCGTTCGGTATGAGAGTATTTTTTACGAAGCACACACACACGAAAAACCTACACCCTGAAGTTGGCTGTAGTCAACATTTTTTTTTATTTTTTTTATCTTGTTACGACAAAGTGTAAGCGCTAACGCGTGTACATAAGGAAACCCACACTTTTTTAAAATAACGATATTTAATCATTCTAATAATAATAATAATAATGTGTGAACGACCGAACGGATTAGGATACAATTTTGCACAGTTATAGTTACAATCAAGAATAACATAAAAATAGTTTTTATTCTGAAGAATGATAGGGAGTCATGGTTTTTCTAGTAGTAATATTAATGTTTTTAAAATTATTTGAAACATTGATTTTCGTACACTAGTATTAGTGTTGGTGTTTTAACAAAATAAACCCCTTTGTCCAGCAAAAGACTAATCAATATCTATACTAATAATATAAAGCTGCACAGTCCATTTGTCGAAGGAAGCTATAGGATACACACCTTAACGCTACAACTTATTGGCAGAACGAACGCGGGTAAAATGTCAGTAAAGAAAACAACACTAATATTAAAAATCATTTAATAATTGTTCCTTTAGCTTTATCGGGCATGCCTCACCGCTGTTACTCTTGTGTCTTCGGGATTGACGACACCCATTCCTCATAAGTAAGGATCATAACTATGTGATAAAATCATCGCAGTAAGGAACGGAATTAATAAAAGGGTCTTGGGACCCGCAATGAATTTAATCAGTAGGAAAAAGGGGATGTAGGAAGTTTGTTTTTTGCTAATTTTTATTACTTGAGGCTATTACTTAATATATTATTTGAGGCTTTTTAATGGTAGTGCGTTATGAAAATGATAAGTTTCAGCAAAAAAAATAGATGGTTTACCGGGCGCCATGAAGTAATATTAAATTCACTTCACATTTTTGGCAGTATTGCAGTATGAATTATTCACTGTTGTATGACATCGGCACCTCCCTACAACATTGACTGCGACACGGATCTGATCCGTATCTCGTTGTTCAATTGAGTGTTGACATTTATCTGTAGTCTTGGTCTAGCCGTGGACTTCTTACAATGATGCTGACGCAGCTTTTGAAGGATTTAGAGAACAATTTGTCATGGAAGCGTTAAGATTGACCAACATTTTTTTATTAGTTTATCGTACGCCATAAAGTAATATTGTATTCGCTTCACGCATATGCCAGTATTGTAGTATGAATTAATCACTGTTGTATGACGTCGCACCTCGCTCCAACACGGGATTGTTGCCTGCGACACTGATCTGATCCCGACCTCGTTGCTCAGCTGATTTATATTATTGCGGTTTTTTTTACATTTATTTGTGCTAGGACGTGATAAGATTATCGAAGACTCGCGGATTTTTTACGTTTTGTGTGCTGAGAATTTTTATTGCCCATTCCAATGTATGTCTTTGTTTTGATTTTGCAAATATAGCTTTTGTAATATTTTGTTGTCGTTATTTGTGTTATATCTAGGGTAATACTTTAGAAGTTGCAGAGAGAGTTGGAGTTTGGTAGAGAAGAAGTGGTTAACATGTACTTTGTTGATTCTGTTATTTATATTTTAAATTTACTGTAGGCTTGTGTTGGTTTTGCTTCTGATGCGTCGCTGTTATTTTTATGGAGAATATGTTTGGTCAAACTTCTAGCCCAATGCGGCCTGGTGATCTTGTGGTAATCACTTTCAGCTACAAATCGTGATGTGCCTGGGTTGGAACCCTGGGCCGGATCAATAGTGCCACCGGCTACTCACAATCCACACGAAATGCGACCCTGAAGATGTCACTTTACGGCGGTATGGGCGAGAGGTACCTCCCGCGCGCGAGAGGTATATTTATGCGTTAATTCATAATTTTCGAAATTCATAACATTCGTTAATAATAATATTCATGCATTAATAATTCATATGTAATATTGCTCTAGTATTTCCCTGTCGTCTCTCTCTATAATGTAACATGCATTTGTTTTATAAGCTCGTATTATTGGGACATCGTATTGGCATTTTTGACCGCAATCAATCTTATCCGGATTAACAATAAGCCTGATATTTCCGGGACTTTTCGTGTTAAACCGAAATAGCTTTGTTGGGGTTTGAACCGGTTGTTCGGGAGGCTAATTGAATGTTCTAATTTGTTTATTTGTTGATTGATTTGAATTTCGTTAGATAGGTTTTTGTTAGATAAATAGGTTTACACGCTGTTTTGTAGGTAGCGGGATGAAAAAATTCGATAAAATATTTAGTCCTTAGATGACTAGCGGATCCACCTCGGCTTCGCCCTTGAACAACAGGGGCTCAATTATACATTAACCTTCTTTCGGAATCGCTGGGCGAAAACCGCATGAAACGCGACTGCACATTTGTCACCTTACAGCTGTGATCCGTGAACGAGAGATGCTTCCCCGGTCGTGCCGACACAATTGGGCTGCAATACAAGATGCATTTTACCTTTTATAAAAACATTGTAGGTATTCATATTTTTACAATCTATAAGTTTTAGTTTAGCATTATTTAATGAGGCTAGAAGTTTTCACACATATGCTTGCCCTGTCTTGTTTACATTTCACTCCTTTTTCAATTTCACTCAATTAAAAATTCCTTTCTGTCCTAACATGATAGTAAATTGGCAATAATTTGTATTACAATATAATTAATTATATTTTGACCTATAACATTCTTTTTATACAATTTCTTCTATAACTTAATAAATGACTTAAAATAGTATAAGAAGAATATTATTTATTACATATAAATTTCCATCAAGAAATAACCATACATTTCATCAACTACACAAATATCATTGTTTATTTGAGCAATGGAACCGGGGATATAGATATCGTTGGATGCCGATACTCCACAGAGGTACAAACAGGCGTACGTCCTAGATGGTAAGTTATTAAGCAAATGTCTGAGCTGAACAGCGCACCCCTTTGAAGATTTGCTCCGCTTTTACCGCATCTGTTATCTACCAAGTGCGTTATCTGTGGACGCGTGAGTGACAGCTCGCTTGTGCAAACTCCTTTGTTTGTGTTAACATTTGTGGATTAGCATACGTTGTAATCACGTTCAGCTTTTATCGGCAACACCCTTGTTTATTTATTGTAGGTTTGACACAAATAAACTGTATTCAATTATATGAGTACAGCCACACATAGTGGATCAGTTTATAAGTAGTATAGTGAGTGTGTTCAGAAATAATCTTCTTCAATTTCTATAAGTAGGAATGGTAAAGTTTTTCGGCCACCGTTAATCATGACTAGATGTCATGATTAACGGTGGCCGAATTCATTCATGCATTGAAGATTCGCGTGAAAATGCAGTAACCCACTGCTGCTGGTCCTGGGTGAGATCGGATGGGCTTGTAAGGCTCGCAGACAAAAAAAATATTCACAGCTGCGTATGCCATCCGCCTTCTGTACTGAGGTGCAATGTAACTGACACTTCTGGGTATTTGAAGCGTGGTTCTCGGTAAAGACCGGACTCCAGAGGGGCAGCCTTTTTACAAAGTCGATCAGCCCCCTTCGATATGGGGCCGTGCAATGGGGGGTCTCATTACGGGCGACGATACACTATCTATAATAATACCCAAGTTAGAATATTAAGAGGAAACATTTAATTGTTTGTTTGTTTGCTTTGAATAGGCTCTAAAACTACTGGACCGATTTGTTTTTTTTTTTTTTTTTTTCATTAGAATACTACGTTATCTGTGATGCTATAAGGCTGTATAATATTTTCTAAAACGTTTTGGCCATTATGAAAACTTCGATAATGTAACCAAAGGTGTAAAAGAATACCAAAGTAAATCTTTATGATGACTATGATCCAGACGTTGTTTCTTGTTACGGTAACGTTTATGAGTAAACTTATATTTAATGAGCAAACTACGAATATGGATTGAAAAATATTCGTCCTAACCAGGAAAATAAACACACTAAATCACTTAGATTTTTATTTTTCTACATAATCACCATCAAGTTCGATGTACTTTTGCCTTCTCCCGTTTAAAGGACTTAGAGCGTAGAAAAAAATGATTATTCCTTATAGACAACATACTAGCGTCTACTGCTGTTTCGGCCTCGTCGTTTTGTCGGAAATCTTTGCCCTCAGATGTGCTTCTTTACTTGGGGAACAGAATGGTGTCTGACGGTGCCAGATCAGGTGTATGAGGTGGATGCGGTAATGGTTCAAAGCCACAATTCTTGTGGATTTCAGCCATTGATTGTGAAAACGTGTGAACGTGGGCGTTATCTCGATGAAACAGGACGAGCATTCCTGGACGCTTTTCCTTTATTTCCTCTCGTAAACGACGTAGTAAGACACAGTAGTAATCGGGGTTTATAGTCTGACACCTTTCAAGATGATCAATCATAATCACACCCTTCGGGTCTTAGAATACCGAAGTCATTACCTTATTTGAAGACAAAATAACCTTAGCCTCTTTAGGGGGCGGTGAACCAGGTCTCCTCCATTGCTTCGATTGTTGTTTTGTTTCTGGCGTACAGTAATGTACCCATGTTTCGTCCACTGTAACAAACCAATTTAAAAAATCATCTGCACTGGCTTCAAATAAATGCGTGTTTTATTAAATATATATATAAAATCACAACTAATTATTGCACACGTTTCAAACTTCACACAAGTCACTAGTCTGAACTGAACCAAATAATTTGTTTTTAGAATTGAATGATTCTGTTGTTAGACTGAGTACTTTCCAGTCCACCTAGTGTTATAATAGTAAAACTTGTAGTTTTTTCACTTTTGTAAATCAATGAAATGACACATTTGGGGAAATATCCGTGCGAAGCCGAGCTGGATCGCTAGTATCTTATAAAATAAACAAAATGAACACTGTTGAAAATGTATGTATTATTTATAGTATTTACTATTTATTACTTATATATGCTATCCTATCGGACAACCTGTCTGTTAAATACTTATCTCCGACAATTTACGTGTACGTCTCAGACGTATGGAGTTGGTTGTGATATCTCAAATGTGTTCTCTGTTATATCGCTGTTTTACGACGATTAAATTAGCGAGTGCAGAATCATATCTCTAACGACGACCCTACGTAGCTTAGCGTAATCAATTTATTGATCTCAAACCTCTGCGGGCTACCTGGGTCCCTGTAAGTTTTAATTAAAAAGTAAAATTTTACCGTTTGTTGTCGAATTGCGAGGCTGCTGATTTTTGATGATTGATAAGTTAACGGGAATCATTACAATTACTTTTAATAGAATAAGACATCTCTTATGTCAGTTCACCCGTGACATGTTGTATACCATCTGGAACGGTTTGGCGGGCTTGGTCTGGCCACGGTGAAATCTACTAAAGCCGTTTTATTGTACTAGCTGGCCAGCGGAGGACGATGGAGAGGGGCGGAGGGAGCCGGAGCTCGAGACCTGATATGCGGGCATCAAGCATGTTGCCCACCATTAGCGCCAACTCACTCAGGTCAGCAGTATTCGACACTGCCGCCCCTCCGGCCGCCTTTTTGCGGGACTCCTAGCTATTTTCGTTAAATGTGTTCAATAAATTATGCTATTTAGATTCACATTGTCAACGTTTATCTCTATTGTATATTAGTATGTTTAGCTTTGAAGCTTTTCAACGTATTTCCTTTCTTTTTTTTTTTTCAATTTTATCCTTCTTGTGGGTTCTGAATCTGCTGTATGTAACCTTCGTTATTCTGTATCTTGTATTATTAAATATAGGTAAATGCATATTGTATTATATTATATATAAGTAGAGTTAGCGAGTACTAATGAGTGAACGCGTATGGCTTAAAATTTCGCATGGGGTGGTATTGATAATGTTCACGGTTTACAAGTATTTTTGCAATGAAGAATTCATTATAGACAATTATAAGAAATCTATAAGCAAGTTGTAGTACAGACAAGTGTAACAAAAGGTTGTATAGGTATATATATTCAGTTTTATCTATTGCGTTAATATCATTCGTATACGGCACAGTCGATTGAAAGCTTATTTCATCGTTTTTCTTACATTGTCTCTCTTTATTTCTGTATTTTCTTTTCTGGACTCATTCATCAGTGACGATTAATGGTAAATAAACAAAGGTAATGTCTACTGTAATATTGATGACATTAAGTCTAATATATCATGTTTGCGCTGGTTGTTATTTATCATCTACCACTTACCTATTGCCTACATATATTGTCTTTGTAGCTGTAGTAGATATGTTCACAAAGGCCGTGCCAATTCAATATTATGACTATATAGTGATAAATGCAAAATTGACTAAGTTTTTTTGTTGTAATTTCACGCATAGCCGAACAGGTTTTCACGAATTTTGTCATAGAGATAGATGTAACCTAAAATATGACTATAGTGCGCCTTTAACGCGACTACGAAGGTGCGCGTCAAGAGTCTTCGCAACCGGCGTGTTTGCATGGAGAGATTAATGAATGAGTAGGAGGCAAGGCAGGTATGTAAGGATCGTGATGTGTGGCAGTCCGTTATCTCTGCCAATCCCATTATGGAGCTAGCGTGAAGATGTGTTGTTGTTAGGCCGACTACGAAAAAATAATTATTTTTTATGGCTGGCGGATCGAAATCAGATACTAGGTACAGCTTTACATGTACGTAACGGAAGCTACCTGAGTCGTTTTATATCCGTGACTGAGTGTGACACACATACACAGAAACAATTTTTCTAATCTGACTTTTAGTCCCTGAGATTAGCTCGTTCAAACAAACAAACTCTTCAGCTATATATCATTCGTATAAATCAGTTGCTTCAAAGTTACCCAACACGGGGTGCCCCGGACCTTTGATAGTAAAATTTCGAACTACCCTCAAGAAGTGAGCGGTGCCGGAAGGACCCTCGGCGTTATATCGTCTCACTTTGGCGTTCGCGTCGTGAATTTAAACATGGTTCAGTGACCTGACTGTTTTATTAAACCCCAGGGGAGGTTCTTATATTTATTTAAACCCGCTTCAGTTCATTGCAAGTTGGCTTAATTGAGTACCGCATTGACTATGGCTTCAGTGAAGCAGATGTCTAGTTTTTTTCAGTTAATAGTAATTCCTACACAAGTGTTAATAGTGCAATGAGGTTGTGCCTTTTTTATTGTACCTGTCTGTAAGGGGCCAAACGAGGAGGTCATTTGATAACTATACCGCCGCCCTTTCTCTCTTCCTCCCCGATGGGCCATCGGAAACTCACAAAACCACTGAAACGCGACAGCATAGCTTTTATAGACTTTGCGGCGATATCGTGATACCGAGAGGTACCTGCCTGACTTATTCGACACTACCCCTTACTCTTCTTACCTTGCCTGCCTAGCGGTATAGTGGTACACATTTTCAACCACACTCATGAGGTTCTGGGTTCAAGTCCTGGGTCGGACTAAAGTGTTGTTGGGATTTTTCAATTTCTAATAACAGTCTGGAGTCAGGAATTTGGCGGCGTTACACCTCCGTGTCTCGGAGACACGTTAAGCCGTCGGGCTTGCGCCTGGTTTCCCTCCGGTCGTGTCGGATTGTCGTCCCTTCGACATAGTAGAATGAGGGAACAGGGAGTGCACCTGTGCCTGCGCAGTAACTTGTGCACTACAACATATCCTGCGTCGGGCCGTTGTGACCAAAATTCGGCTAGGACGTGTTTTTTCTGATTTTGCCGTTCCTGAGTTTCAATAGATACACTAATAGTACTAGTAAGACAGGGTGTATGCTCGTTTGCGCCCCTATAAAGTAACAGGTTTGCAGTAAGATCTTTTATGTGAATAAGGCAACGTTTGACCGACGTCCCCTGAGTAGGGACCTAAGCATATTTTGTATGTATCTTCTGTCTTCTACTGGATTTTATATGAAAAACGTTGAAGTTCATTATTTATACTTTCCAACTTACATACAACAAAGAGAAAAGCTTCCTAGAATTCTTAATCGTGTTAGTAAATTAAAGGCAACTGTTATCTCTATAGCATAAAAGAGTTAAGTTTAACCGCGCAATGTAAATAGCAGCTTGACTTAACTTTTAAGTTTATCTAACGCGGTTTAAAACAAAAGTTGAGCTTTGCCCAAGTTGCTATTGTTACAATCTTCGGTGTTTCAATATCATTGACCCGATAAAAGTTTCCGTTACCGTTCTACTACTTATGTAACGACCTCATATAACTGTTATGATGAGAAATAAAAAGTTTCGCTTAGTTTTATGAATGTGATATTAGCTGCTAGTGGGGAGGTCGTATTGTCAACGAGTCAATACTTTCTAAGAGCTGATCAGATAAATGTAACATATGATTTTGATCAAGTTCATTTTTACATGTGGATTCCCTATATTATTAGAACTACTTTTCAAACGCTTTATTACAGCGGTTTATTTTGCACATTTTAGTTATAACAGCTGCATTTACCAACCAACAATTAGCGATTTCGTGAACAGTTTGTTTTTTATTTCACTAGAACGGTCCCAATTCGACCCCAAAATTTTAGAAAATCAACAAACACGAAGTTACTCTAAATAGACATATAATTTTTTCTAGCCAGACGGCTAGAATAGTACATAACGGTAACACAAAGAAAGATCAATATATGTCATCAATAAATATATATATATCAATATCCAGATTAAAATTATGCATCAACAGGCCGCATAATCTGAAATTCCGTTGCGCCGGACAATCGCTAATATTTTACACGAATCGGGCGTTTCCACAAGTTTTTATTACGAAACCTTTTTTGCTCGCGTTACGACACTTGAAACCGAAAATACCTTTCGTATATGCAAGTAATTTTATTACGCTATTTGTAGTGTGGCTTTTTATTTTGCATACAAACGCTAGTCAATTGGTTTCATGCTGTTCTTTCTGTCGGCTTGTGGAGTGTGGACATTTATAATGAATTATGCGATCGATTGATGCACCAATGTTACGGATATACTGGAGATAAGTATATATAAGCAGGCGTGAAGATGTGTTTGTGTTGTTATCAGCGTGTTAGTCCATTGATCCTTTTCTATCTGATGCTACCACCTGCTTGATAAAATTTCCTTGGCTTTCATGATATGTATCAACGCCATATTTATCGTCAGTCTTTATTGTTTCACCATATTATGTGGTATATTTTAACTTATGGTGAGATTTATAATAAAGAGATACTAGATTAGCAAGCTGAGGAGTCTTGGGCATGCCACCATGCTTGGTAACCGTTGGGGAAGAGAGTCCCGCACCGGAAGACGGAGTGTTGGACGGGCTCCAACTCGGTGGACTGACGACTTGGTTAAAGTGACGGGGAGCTGCTGTATGCAGGTGGCTCGGTCCCGTAACCTATAGCGCTCTATGGGGGCGGCCCAAGTCCAGCAGTCAACGTGGTCCGGCTGATGACAGTGATGATATCTTGAAACTTTTTTCTTTTAATGGTAATAGTAATGTGTTTGGCCTTATCACACCACGTTACTGCCGTCAGGAGGCCACGGAAAAATATTTATTTATTTATACATTTAAGAAATTGTATATATTTAAGACTTTTATTATGAATATACATGTACTCGTATAAACCATTACCTTGGCGGGATTGGAACCCGCGAGCTCTAGCGTAACACGCGTACTAACGCGCCGCCCTGCCGCCTGAACCCTACCGCCTGAACCAGCCGGTCTTCAAATCCCATGGACACGTACTAGGGCTATAAAATGGAAAAACAATTACGCGTACAAACATTTATATTATGGCGCCTACTACCTACGTGAAAATGAAACAAAATACTGATCGTATCTTAATCAGAACTCCACGTGGGCGATGCCCGGGGTTGGATCTAGTATTTTATGACATTTAAGAGCAAACATGAATATAGTTGTATTTTTTTCATATCAGAACAGAAATTACTTTAGTGTGTTGGAGGTCTGTCTCGTTCTCATGGTACTGATGTAAAGTGTCATCTTAGTGTCGCGTTTCGTGCGCTCTGTGAGTAGCCAAAGGTGAAAAGGGCTCGATTGTTCCTTTGGGGGGCTTATACCCTTGTACTGTGAAAAAATAGCTTGTCCAACCAAGCAAACTCTTGAGCTTTTTTTTATTGCATAAGGGGGCTAGCGGGAAATCGGAGTCTTTAGATGACAACCGACGCCCATGGACATTCGCATGATTGTCACGCAGATGTGTTCCTTCCTACCATCTCCCAGCAATGGGCCACCAGCTACAGCTTTACGATATTCGGTATATATATCCGTGATAGCATTTTCTGATTGTTTTCTTTGGCTTTTCTTCGATTCATGAAATAATAAAACATACCGCTCCGTGAAGGAGGTGAGGATGCTGCCTCGCCATTATATCCATACAAACTCTTTTCAGTCGGTGCCTACAAAGAGGCGAAGCAGTATTAAAACAGACATATCTTCATTTGGTCCATAATTGAACTGCCTCGTCTCATGAAGTACAGCTTAATCACAAACAGGATCCGCATTAAGGACATGATCGACCATTGTTGTATTGTGAGTCCAATCGTAAATAAAATTATTAGCCTTTCGATCCGTACCTGTCCTATACATAAGGTGCTGCCGGGCTAGTGTTATAAATAAACGGAGACAAAACAAAAGGTGGATTGGATTAATGTAGGTTCGATTCTCGGCTCGAAATATACGATGCGTTCTGTATGGTCTCCGTTCGATTGCGTTTATTTGGTAATGGATTTTATTTCTTCATTGGAATTCTGAGTTTTATTGCGGCTCTGCTTGTTTTAAATACTGGTAAGTTTTTTGCATTCGTTTTATATTTACGGGTATTGTTTAGGGAGAAAATAATTGTTCTTATGGATAATATTTGTTGTTTTTATCACTTGTAATTAATATCTTAAATTTCTTCATCATCATCATTATCAGCCCTTATCGGTCAACTGCTGGATATAGGCCTCTCCTGCTACTCGCATCCGTCCCGGACCGGCTACTGCACGGAGATCGTCTTCAGTTTATACGAATACATTGTATTAACACTTTAAGAACGTCAGGATAGTAAATACTCAGATAAACTGGGATTAAATCCGGTATAGTAGTCTTATTATAACTATTATGTAACAGCATATTGTCTATTTTATATCGGTACACAGGTGATATTTAATTAAGAAAAATGTATAGGGGCTTTTACAGACCCGCAATGATTATTTTAAAGACATTTAACGGCGAAGAAACTTTGTGTTTCTTTCATTGTTTTTTTTTCTCATTTTCTCTTTCATCATCTCTTCTTTTATTTGTCTAAGTATGCGCATAAAG
>JAFELO010000164.1:183986-216666 GCA_017140195.1 Eumaeus atala
CCCCCCCCCCTCTCACACACATACACACAAACATGTATATTTTTACGCCAGTTCCCGATATAGCCACATATCAGATGCCTCCTCCACATTTGTAAACTCTTCACTCAAACACGCCGGTCACACAAACTAGGTGAAATGAAGTCTTAATCGCTTCATTCTGGTGCCCATTACAAGTGAATTTCCCGGAAGCTTTATTCCGATTTTTTTGTTCTAAACGAATCTAGCAGGAATAAATAAGGAATTTGGCAAACAGTTGCTAATACAGTAACTGAAGAGTCTCCGTTGCGACTTCTTAATGAGATATTTCGCCTAATGCGTTGATGGGAAAATTTTGTATTAGTAGGTGTAGTCGTTGTGGAACCAGCTGCCTGCAGCCTCGGTATTTTCGGAACGACACGAGTCTTTCAGAAAAGTGCCTACTCCTTTCTCGACTGCACAGCCTCGGCTCCTGCGACTGTCTGTCGGCGGTGGTACTTACCTACCACCTGCTCGTTTGCCCTTTATCCTACAAAACATCAATTGCTCCATTGTGGGCTCATTTATCTAATTTTATCCTAATCTACATATTTTCTAAATTCAACTAAAATAAGCTGAAAAACAAAATCAGACATGTAACCAGACTGACGTTATGTTTTTATTCAATGAAATTGTAATACACCTAGTGTTTGCGAAACCCATCTCACAACACCTCAAGTGTTTAAAAGTGAGCCTTTCAGTATATAGCAGGGAGCATAGAATACTACATTCTTAGGTGTATGTATACACACATGCACTTGAATAACATTACCCTCTTCCTGACGACTACCTGATTTCAGCTACCTGATAGTACTGATGATATTAAATGAATAATTAATAGAAAACACCCACTGAATATATTATTACTTGTCACATTACCCAATAAGATTTTCTTGTCATAACGAACGTCAGGTCTGAGATACACCTTTAACAAAATACTAGGGTGTACTCAGAACTGAGCTCGGAACGAGCTTAAATATGAAACGAGACATACACACATATCTTATACAAATGAACTATAATAAACTGACAGTGAACCATCATCATCATCCTCGTCAGGTCCAAAGTCAAGGCTGACGTCTCGTTAGCCCATTGCAACGCCGGAGTAGCCGGAAGAGGTATTTCTTCTTTTTTTATCAACGTTAATAACATCTCAGGATCAATGCAAGAATAAAAGAATCTTTAAACTATCCAATGTTCAATGACTAAGAACATTGTTTTGATGCGCAGCCAAAGTAACTGATTATTTTGTCTGGGTATCAAAATAGTTCAGACCTTTCTGGATAAATACGTATTAGTGATGTTGATGATGATTTCGATATTCATAGCAATAAACGCAATATGCTTCAATTGATGTTGTAGAGTACTTGGATTGTCTGAGTTTAAAATTCCAATGGAATGTTGCAGTGTACAAGAGAAACATTCCCTTTGTGTTTCTATCGGATCTCGATTTTCGTATCTCAGTAACAAATAGAAGGTTCCAGTATCATATAATAGACAGATCAATCTTATTGTTGTGAATACAATTTTCTACTATTTTCGATACTGTTCGTATCAAAGACTTTAGATATAAGCTCAATTTGAAGAATATTATCTTATTGTATATTATGTTAGAGTGTTTGTTCCAGCAAGACTCGGGACCAGATCATAAAGATCGATGCACCCAATCTTGGCTAAAACGAACATCCCGGGCTTGGTCAGAACAGACTACTACCCTCCATCCAGTTCCGACATTAATCCGCTGGATTAAGATTTATGGTCAGTTTTGAAGAGTTTATCTTGTTCTAAATGTCACGATAATTTGGAGTCCCTAAAACAAGCCATACTCCATGGAAAGGGCGCGTGCTTCTAAGCTTTTTTTAGACGACGGAGTGGCTCAGTTGGTAACGTGGCGATTAGTCCGCTTAGTACTCCATCTTGTCTATATGTGTATTATGTAAATTTTATAATAAAAACCTTAAATGTATAAAAATTTCTTACACAAGGCCTTACAGTACTTACCACAGGACTAGGCTAACATGGAGTGATGTAAACTAACGTGGTGTGGTGTGATGATGGCCAACAGATATTATATTTATAGAAGTAAATAACTACAGAAATTACACTATAGGTTTGATGGAAACATTAATTGTATTTAAGGATAAGTATTATATTAATTGTATTTAAGGATAAGTAATTAAGTGAGTTAATGTATATTAATTAATTGTAATGCATCAGCAAGCTTGTATAACATTAACAGATGAAACCTTACCCTTGCTAAACTTTGTCGCTAAACTTAAGCTCTAAAATATTCTTCGATTCAGCTGAATAGATAGAGATACTTCTGTTCCAAGTCGACCCATTCACTAATAAAAACGTCAAGATCCCACTCCCCCTCCCCCCCTCGTATAATGCAGTACAGTCATGCGCAACTGCATCTAATAAATTATTTTCTTTTCTTTTATGAGCGGGACTGCGGTTCCAATCATTATTTATAACCGTGGAACCCAACATAAGACCGGGAGACGATCAATTATAACGAGACAAACACACTACGTTTAATGATAATCGTGTCTTTGTTTCCTAACTGTTATCAAAGGAAAATTGTGTCATAATAATTAAAATTGGCCTATTTAGGTGACAAAGGGGGCAACACATCGGTATAATTATGCAGATGTACATGGGCGTCGCTAGTCGTCGAAAGGCTCGGCTCTCTTGTTTGTCCCCCTATACTATAAGAAAATAGTAACCAAATTTTGCGTTTGCAATCATATAGTAGGTACTACCTATAGTTACAAAAAAAATTCATTGAAATCAAAAGATATTTATATTTTTAGACATCTGTTGTATTTATTATTACTTTTAATAGTATTACTCCAGGTCTACTCTTATAGCTTAAACGTTAATTGAAAGTGGAATATGATTGAAAACAAACAAATCAAGTATTTATTATTTAAAAAAGTATGAAAATCATTTCTACTTTATGTTAAAATAATTTTGAAATTTGATAATATTTACAGAAATAAATAACTTAATTTTATGAATAATGAAATATATATGATATTGAAGATATAATTTACTTCGAACATTTTCTCAACGGCGAAAATTTATAAAAGTTTTTCTGTCTTTGCTTCGCAAGTAATAATCAGTAGAACAATGAAATGTTTGGTGGTTTTTTAATGTAATATTTGCTCATTTCAGCTGGGCATCGGGACTGCAATCTGGAAGGATGCTGGCTTGGGGGAATTTTAAATGGCCATGCAACTATATGCTCATATGTACATAGATATAAAGGTGATAGTGGTTTAAATGGAGGTGTTGATAAGTTTTACGGTAGCTAACATTTTACGCATATTTTTACTTCGTTGAGTCTGCTTTCTATGAGGTGATTAAAGGACGTGTAAGTGATAATATTGTATGAAATTTCAAACTTTGATATGATTTTTTAGCTACTCGTTTTACTTCATACCGGTACATAAAAGTTCGTTTACACGGTCGCACAGGTTTGATGATGCAGTATTTCTTTTAATACATTTAAATTTGTTGTTACATATGCTAGGTAACGTAGCTTATGGACTGTTAATGATAGTATAAAAATATCTTTCTATATAAAGCGATTGAGGTATTTTCCCCTCTCATTACACCGATGTATAGTAAAAACTGGTAAATTAATAATAAGTACTGGTACAAGGGACTGGCCCTCTTAGTATTAAATTAGTCGAGTATGATGAAGATAGAAAACAGTATTCTGTCGCTTTAGATACCGTCTGACAGAGTTCTCAGTGGCGCAAGTACATTTGCAGTCTTTTAGCTGAGCTCCGTTTTCCCGTAAAAAACAGAAATACCCTACGTATTTCTGCCTGCTGTTCCTCTAATACGTTAAAACTCAATAGTTTTTAGGCGTATTTATAAATCCCGGTATTAAAGTATAGCGCTGACCGTTATAGCGGACAAGTACGAAATACGGCATCGGAGGGGCGAGGACGGGACGCGGGAGGGTCTCGCGTATCGGGCGCAGTTATCGCGTCCACTTATCATTTGGCGCTACAGTTACATGGCGGGACCAGCACTCTGATGTGAATTCTGTATTACATTTTTAACACGTATTATTACATTACACTGTATCGTAGTATGCATTGAATGAGACGCTCATAAATGGATTGTAGTTATATTATTGTAGTAACCTGTAAATATTACAATACTTAAGAAACATTACGATTGTTATCACTATCATTAAACACTTAGCTTATAAGAGTGAGAATATGCGAGACATCGAGTGGTAAATGGAATGTCGTGGTGTTCAAAGCGTACAGTTTATGCAGGCTGGTATCTCATTTGCAAATGGGCAGCGTTTGAAGTGTAATAAGCCTTTGTGTGCGTGTCTGGGTTGGGTACGTCTATGCTGAACTACTGTAAATTTATGAGTCAGGTTTGATGATTTCTTTAAATAAATTTATGTATAGGCCGATGAATGATATGATGTACGAGCCGATCCGTGAGCACTTCGCTGGGGTGCTAATTATTTGTGTGATGCAGTTGTGTAAAATATTTACTATATTACTTTTGAATAGTGCAGTTTTCCGATATGACGAGAGGAATAGTCTCGCTGAAGTTGCAATGGGCTAGTCAAACACTCAGAAGATCAGATGGCAGATGGGTCACTAAGGTTCTGGAGTGGAAGCCGCACTTAAGAAAACGGAGTCTTCACCAGGTGGGAAGACGATCTACGTGCAGTAGCTGGTCTGGGAAGGAAGGAAGGAAGTGATCGGCCGTCATGGCGATCATTGAAAGGGGCCTATGTCCAGCAGTAGGCCGATAAGGACTGATAATGATGAAAATGATGAGTGTAGGTTTCAGAAATATTTTTCTTCGTCGTTTCAGGTTTCCTGTTAACTTTACCCCTTTATAATATAAGTGTAAGGCTATCCCTAGCTCATTTTATATACTTATTTATATCAACATCAATAAAAACTAATATCATCATTTTAGCATTTTCTTCTGAACATGGTGTCTTATCTTCTTCTTGCAGTTTTCTAGACGCACTAAACTAACTGAATTATGCAATGTACTATACCGTCAAGCACGGATGAGTATAGCCGTCATAGGTTTTACAATGCTTCTATACCATTTACAAATGAAGTAGTCGCTGCAAAACTTTCTCTATGTAAAAAAAGCATAACAGAAGGAATTCCTATAGTTTTTTGTTAAGTTCCTATGTATTTTTATTCGTATAAACATAGCAGAGAAGATTTGCAAATGTATGCGTACAAAGACTTCAGTAGACTCCTTTCGGCAGCTTAACATAATCCCTTATTTCGTAACACTTTTGGCCCTCATAAAGTCTTTTCAAAACCGTTTTGGAGCCATTTATAGGAACATTTTGAAGATATTATTTGATATCTGTAGAAGCGTTGTATGAGGTCGTTTAACAAGACACTTTCATCTTGTTCCAATTTGTGCGATCGGTATCTGGTTTTGTAATTGATCAGCCGAGGTTCCTCAACGATTCTACAAATTGGACAGTGCCGTTAACGGAATGAAGATGCAGTGAGTTCGACGACTGATTGATAAAATTACGCTGTCAGTTATATCCTATAAATTATTCTCTTATGCGTTTTAATTTCAGTAGCTTTTTCCCAGTGAATGTGGTGTTTTAATCTGGGTACCGTTAGTTTATTTAAATATCTTTATAAATTATTATTAACTAGCGAACCCCCTGGCTTCCCCCGTGAATAGTAAGGGCAATTATACACTAAAACGTTCGACGGGAAACGCTCTATCTATTAGTGTAAATTCCATGAAAGTCCGTTCAGAGATTTTGAGAATATCGATCACTACTGACAGACAACTTTTTGGGGTCTTTGTTTCATAATACGGATATAAAGATTTATAATTTTCGGCATATGCGTCGGCAATAAAAAATGAACTAAATAACACAGCGGTCCACAGGGTTACAGATTAATGTAATTCTTCAACAACAAAATTAATTAGTTATGAATATGAAGTGTAATACAATATATATTGTGATGCATACAGTAATAATCTCAAATAACTGTCATTCCCTTTGCCCTTCTCAGCTTATACTCAAACTGGGGTTTCTCTCTTCAGAAATAAAGAAATAATCACAGTACGCGTTACACTGACGAACAAAAGACGAATAGGCCATACAACTATGTATAATACTGTATAATATTTATAATACAACTATCTATATAACTATAAGGCGAAGGTCCTCAATGTTGTCGGCGATTGCTCCAACATATTTCTTAAGTTTCCATTGATTTCTCTGTGTCTCTGTCACTGATTATGGTATATAGTTTAGTCTAAAAATAAAGAGAAATAGTCTCTTGAGTATGGAACACTAATAATTGAATTTTATTTTTGTGTTACATTCGAAAAATGTATATTCAATACATATAATAACACTCTACTATTCATTACAAGTATCAAAAACTACACACCAATGTAACGGAGCAAACAAATGAATAACTTATAACATAAACACCTATGAATGAATACATGGACATTGCCATCCTCTCTATATCCACGTCATGTAGGGACGAAAATAACAATTTTTCGCACTTCCCTCATTTTGTATTCAGCTGCAGTTAATTGGATGCAATGCGAGTGAACAAATTCGCATGCGGAATAATTTTCAAGTCCACTTTTATATTTTTACGAGCGTCAACTAAACGCTGTATTAAATTTTAGCGACGCAATTTCATATGTGACAATTAATAGCATTTCGCTTATTGCCTTTGTGTGACTGAGTTTTATAAATATGTTAGGGCTCATTAGCATATGTATGGTAACATTATGCAGGTAGATATATAAGCTATGCTATTTCCCTTAGGCCTAGCCCTAAAGAACCAAGATACATTAAGCCTTAGTCGGTTCAGTCTGATTCAGTTGATAGGTAAAAATGGTGCCTATATTTTAACAATTTTCTCGATTTTTTCTACTGAAATTCTAATGAAATTTTACAAGCCTATACATTATACAGAAACTATTTTAACATAACTGGCTTGTATATATACGGATAACACATAAGAGCTGAAAAGTTTGTTTATTTGAACGAGCTAATGTCAATAACTATTCCTGGCCGGAATTGAAAAAATATTTTTGTGAAATAAATAAATATATAATTAAATATAGATAGAATACTAGACTATGACGCCACGTCTAACAGGACCGGAGTTACGCGGGTGACACCACGGGGTGATGTTAATAGAAATATAATTTAGAGGAAAAGGGCATAAACATTTTTTACTAAGAGGTAGTGCCATGATACCCCTGCGGAATTGGGTCGACACGTCCGGAGAGACAGATACCGACGTAAAGTGACATCTATCATGTCCAGTTTCGTCTGTAAGTAGCTGGTGGCTCATTGCAGGGAAGCATGAAAGGAGGCAACGCGACGGCATAATACATATTCCGATGTTCGTGGGCTGAAAGGCTCCGATTTCTCGTTACTATACAACACAAAATATATATAAATTTTCACGTTCATATTTTAGCGATATAAAATCGGTAACTGAATATCTTATTAGTAGTAGAAATGTGAAATGTGCGTTGTGAGTGATTTAGAGCATAACAGCTACGCAGGAAATATACTTGGTGGGCGAAATGTGCATTCCCAAACGTTTGTAAATTTACCGATCTGTTGCAAAGCCGTTCGTCGATTACACGTGTGACGATTACGCTAGGGCTGCGACCGTTCAGCGTTTATACGGTTTAACCGGCAACAACTGGACGACAACACAGCACAATCTGAAAATGAGAGAGTTGTAGTATTAAATTTTGCATTTTGCATATTTTTTTTGTTTGCTAAGTTGTTATTGTCTTAAAAAGGTTCTGCATATACACTATATGTTTACAATTTATATAGATATTTAGACTTTTATTTTGACTAGTCTATGCTGACGGAAGTGGCCAGTGCAGCGTCATATGTTACTACAGGACACGCCTGCCGACGGCCTAGGTGAGGTTATGGTCGATAGGGGACAGACGATTGATTATTCAGTCGGAAACGGGTGAAAAGGTTATATGTGGAAGCTAACACCGTTGAAGTTTTGCGGGTGTAATCGCGGGGTGGTGCTAGTCTAACTATAAACTAATTAAACAGGGCACTTGGATGAGGCTTAGGTATTTCTTACACCAAAATAAAAAGATCGATTTTTTTAAAATAATATTCAAAAGTGTAAATTGTAAGTAATAAGGAAGTATATAGGATGCAAGCAAGAAAACAGCAATTGACCAGCTTAAACACTCAGTTAATTTGCCGTTTTATGCAATATATTCCAATTTAAAACGTAGTTTTTTAAATAGGCTTTCAGGGTTAATAATTATCGATACACACCTGAAGTCCGAAAGAGCCGGCAAACACATATTTTTTATTATAAATAGTATTCATTTTCTCTTTTATTCTATAATGCGATTTCTGTTATAAACTAATAACTAGGTGTTGTAAATATTTCAAACATTTTGTGGGCAGTAGATTTAGCTAAATCTACTTAATGCCTACAAAATAATTTGCTAAACATTAATGTATTTCGTAACATTTCACTATTTAAATTACGAAAGCCGACAATTCAGCTGGTGTTCATGAACAAGTTTTAGTTAGATATAAAACCAAACTGATCTTCCACACATCTCTCGACCATAGTGATACAACACCTCTCGAAAGGCTTTATGAATTAATGCCTCACGAATTCCGTGCGCACCTAAGCAAATGTGAGGATCTAAATTCAGACTCGAGTTATAGGCTAGGGTATCAGTAATGTTTGCTAAATGTGTTGACCACTATATTGAGTGGAGACAGCTTAGACAGAAGTATGAGTTCATTTTGCCTATGCATTTTGAAGTAATGTGAATTCAAAGTCCCTTGACGACTACCGACAAGATATTTACATAGTCTATTGTGATGCTACAGCTGTGACAGCTGATGCCTGTGTTAGACACATAAAATGTCCAGTACAGCCCCGAAGGCCATGAGATGAGGACACCTTAGGTGTGTACCTCAGTCCCCACCATGGTTCAGCCCTTGTCGTGGCGGTGGGGCTTAGTAGCCTGGTGCGAACTCAGGCGAATGCGAAATGCAGCTGAGGAGTGTGCCAAAGAATTTGGTAAGAAAAGTTTAAGAACAAAGCATCCCTATTGCACAGTTAGATGAAAAAAAAGGGATGATTGTTGAGAAGTATTAGTCCGAAATCTTTTGTAAAACGCTTGCGTTACGCATCTGAACCCGAAACCCCCTTTTGTTAAGTATAAACCACAACTAATAACGAAATTTGGGAGTTTAAAATAAGCCGCTGAACAAACGATCCTATCAAATTTCAGAATACAAATAATATTTCTGAATACAGACGTCGTTTTCTTTATTGATTCCTGTATAGGGTTCAAAATACCCCAATGCGGTGTGAAAATTAAATTTGTGTGAATGTATAGTAAAATGATTAATCAGGGACCCCAAATATCGTCATAAAAATATGATATTGAATAGATTAGGGGCCGCCCCTAGGGCATTGTCGGATATTTTGTATGGACGCAAATGTTTGGTAATTGCCTACTAACACGAGGGATCCCAATTTTATAAATTCATAAATACAAATGCTATTGAATTTTGTCGATTTCTTCATGTTAAGATTGGTTACATTATGAAATATGCTATAAAATGTTTTGTAAGCCAATTTTGGCTTGGCGTTTGCATAAGAAACTAGGCATCATCATCATCATCATCATTATCAGCCTTTATCGGTCCACCGCTGGACACAGGCCTCTCTCAAGGAACGCCAAGACGACCGATCTCCTGCTACTCGCATCCATCCCGGACCGGCTACTGGACGGAGATCGTCTTCCCACCTGGTGAACGAGATTTTATTTTTTGTTAGTAAATACACAATTATATGTATACCTGTAACTTTTCGTGAATTCATAAAAAAATTGAGGCTTCAGTAAACGTGACAATGCATAAATTATAAGCTCGCAAATAAAAAACTGTAAGACAACAATGAAAACGTCAATTTGTAAATACGTATAACCTCAGTTTATTTATAAATATGTTCTTCAAATGTTTATACGTCTGCAGCTAAGCATTTTGCGTCGATGTGTCATTGAAATGTTACAATTTAAGGGTCTTAGCGTAAAGTTCAATTCAAATTTGTGGGGTTTCACAGTGCGGCTGCCAAATTAGAAAAAGGTATGCAGGTGGGGAATATCCGATAAAGTATTAGTCACACGGACTTATGAAGATATTTTTGTTTCAAAGTAAAATACTACAATTTTGGTCCAATTTATTTGACTCCTAAAAGCAAGTGCAAAAAAGTTATGCATCCCACAAATTAACGTTACATTGATCCCCCTTAATAATAAAAAAGATAAATATCAAAAAGATGATAAATTGCGTCCTCGGAGAAACGCAACTCCAAAAGCAACATATCAACGGAGTAATGGAATATTGTCCCAAAGTAAAAGAAAAAATACAAAACGAAGAGTAATCGTCACGTGTAGCAATTATGTTTATGCTACTAAAACATTTTACAAACAAACAAAGTATATCTGTCATCTTTGACTGTTAAACTGAGGGTGTGCGCGGGGTCGAAGAAATGATTATATTTTGTTTTGCTGGACGTGGAGGACACAATGATGGCAGACACTATCTGCCATCACCAAATGATAATGAAATAGTTTATTCTCGTTGATGTTAAAATGTCGTAATTCTTTCATGTGTGCATTTTGATTTTTTACGTGATGGTTATTTACATGATCTGTATGGCTAATAATTTGATAGACCGTATTATTATTGTTAGTATGAATAGTATATGTCACGTGTAAAAGTTGGCTGTTGAATTCTACTTTATTGTGACGGAGCTTATAATATATTGCCTGATTTTAGTTAGCTGAACAAGCCAAGAGAAAGGGACGGGATCTTATTGTTTGTGTGTTCCTTTTCAGAGCTCTACTCCTTTTTTTTTTGAGCTGGACTTAATGTGAAGGTATGATGTTACTATAACCTTCAACTATTGAATTTGAGAATTAAGGAACAATCCGTCTGGATGGTTTGAATATATAAGGATTCTCCATCCGAGTTGTAGCAGGGAGTCTCGGAGAATTGTCAAGATAAGTCCTCGTTCCCTAATTTTTTACTAACCATTATCAAGGACTGGATTGTTCTTGATTGTGAACATGGAGAGACCATCATTAAAGAAATGTATTTAAAAGTCTGGCTAAACCTGTAATAGCCCTTTGCCCCCTTTATAGATTCCTTTTATAGAATCAAATTGTAGCACACACTGATAGGTAGTCAGGGTAATTTTTTTTACTAATAAATAAATTTACATATAAATTAGTATTTGTTTTTTATTCATTAGTATTGCCTTTTGTATTGCACGAAGATAATTGTAAAACAATTTCGCCTTTGTAAAGTGAAACTGACTCATTTAAAATAAAAAAACGATCGCATTTCCTCGCTACTGGTATCTAGAAAAAGCGGTGAATCATAATTGGAATTTAATTTACAAAGGATGGTCGTAACCAAATGAATTTATTTCCGAGGATTGTTACTTTGGAATGGAATAATTAATGCACAACACGCAGATTCCATCTAGTCTATGAATTAATTAATTACAAATGATTTGGGATAATTTATATTATTTCACTTTTCAAAAGGAGATATTTAATTTTTTGTTATTATTGTATGCGGGTTTAATGGTTATTTATTTTTTTGCTTTAATTGTACCATGATATATGTAGACTATAATGTAAACACTTTACACAAAACAACTTTACTCCCAATTTATTTTGTACACCTCTAATAATAAATTGCTATTTTGAATAAATTACAATAACAACGGGCATTGGTAGTGCCTCCAAGGCCCTGCTTGTCTATGCTATAAAAATGAATACTTAAATAAAATACTTTCACTTCAATAATAATATTTTGTCCTCCAATCCATTACCACACTGCAACGAGGTATATTGATTATGTCATTAAACATGATTTATTTGAATAAGAATGATTTTCAATAACCATCCAGTGTTCATATTAAACTTGGCATTCAAATTAAATCCTGGAGATATTTATTGCGAAATCCGACGTACACAATTAGCACTTTTAGAGGTCGCCTTAGATCTAGCATTATATGATCTAAGGTAAATCATAACGAAAACATATTGCCTGCTGAGTACATTTGTTATTTGAACTAAAAAGCGCACATGCTCGTTTTGTTACAAAATACAAATATTATTTAGTTTTGATGTTTTGATTTTTTAAATATTGATCAAGGTCATCAACTTTTTCCCTCCTTCCTCGACTGATGTCGGGGGCAGTTGCAGTCGTTGTTGAGAGCACTTGCCTCACGGAGAGTATCACGACCGGCGGGAACGCCCTCCCTTTTGTCGGATGAAAAGACGGGTGCACGATAGTCTTTGAATACATAACAGGTACGGCGGTATCATTTGAGCTAGGCAAATCACGGATCGTATTGGGATGAGTCCCAACTCTAAGGGTAACGTTCGGACTGCTCGTGATCTTTGTGCTGTTGTCTGACTTGACGTGTGTCAGGGTCGTAGTGTATGTTTCGCATATGTTCTCGGGGACGTCTTCGCGTCCATGCACCGGATGTGCGGTGTCGTGGGTAAGAGCTTGTTTGCTGGTAGTGTTTGACAGTTGTCGTAATGTGATCGTATTCATCCGAGTGAACGTGTCTGGGACGACTCTCCGTGATTCTCACACAGTTTGGATCATTGTCCACTGCGTTTGTAACGAGACGATTGGGGTGGCGCGACACCCGTACGAAGTACTCAGCTGAGAAGTCTTTGAAGTGCCCTCTGATGGAAAGGCATTTGAAACACCTAATCTAAGTCAAGGTTGCGGACGTAACACAATCAGCCGGTGGTTATGCGCAGAAAGCGATTTTTTACTTTCTGCAAAATCTCTATGTGAGAGGGCCTCGTGTGATCGAATACTACACTGGAATATTACAATGTCGGGTATATAACACACACATACTTTGTATAGTGTGAGTTTGTGTCTGAGAGACATCTTATTTCTAGCATTTCTTAAATAATAAAGCTTGTGAAAGCTGGCACGAGGTAGAGAAGTGTGGCAGGACTTGGGGTAGATCCATGTCCAGCAGCGGGACAGTATAGGTTACTTACAAAAAGCGCGTGCAAGACGCGATAGTTAAGTGTTCTTTTAAGAAGAACACGAGTGATTCTGAGATACTTTAGAGAGTTTACTCAGGACATTTTCTCTGCCGTAGAGTGTTATGTGGGGGAATGATATGTCTAAGGTTGCTATGCCGAGCACCACCGACGGCGGCACCGCCGAAACATATGCCATTACTCTTTTCATAGTTGAGTACTATTCTCCACTGTGCAAAACAGTCACCGAGCGCAGTGACGATCCGCTGGAGATAGCGTGGGACACCCTGACATACCTTAAAATCGTATACGGGGCGGTATCGTCTGCGAACATCGCCAGCTCTAGTATGGGATATTATACATTGTTTGGATCATACTGACCCCTGGGGGACTCCGGATCTGAGGGAGTGCGAAGAGGATTCTGTGCCCTCTACCCTGTATGTGCAGCTTAGATATGTAGTCCTCAATGATAAGTATTAAGTAGCCTGTCCGGCACTTTAAGACGATACAGTTTGCAAATCAGGCCTCCGTGCCAGATTTTATCAAACGATTTTGCAAAGTCAATAGCACATGTCAGATGTTTACATGTGTTGATTCCGTTCATTACATATTCCGTGGCAACTGTCAGCCTCGTGAAACGCGACTTCATGGTCTATGAGGAGTTCTTTGTCTCTTACTACATCCTTTATGCGCGTGAGAAAAACTCTGTCATACAGCTTAGCCAATAGTCCGATGACGCTAACTGAACGGTAGCGTGTGGGCAAGTTTCTAGGCCTGCCTTGTGAATAATAATCACAATGGCTTCTTTCCATATGTCGGGAAACGTGCGTTCCTTCAACTCGAGAAGTCCGAAGAATATCCATATTAAGAGGTTTATTAGAGAGGGTGGCATGATTTTGAGCACTTTTGTGATCCCGTCCGGTCCGGGGGGCCGTTTAGGGATGAGATCTCGGATGAGGAGTTTCAACTCGTCTATAGGATCGGACGTATAGGATCGCCTTCTAAAGATAGAAAGAGGGGATGCTCAACCTTCCGAAGTATCTCGGCTACATGAGAAGGAACTAGTTACCTGGTACTTGGTGAAATTGAGATGACAGTGTGTCGGCTAGTAACTCAGCTTTTCAGCGTGTCGGTTAGTAACTCAGCTTTTGAGCATGTCGGCTATTAACTCAGCTTTTTCAGCGTCGTCTTATACAGAAATATTATTAGGTAGTAAGGTCATCAATACAAATTAAGTATTCTTATATTTCTCAAAAAAGGAGTAAACACTCTGTTCGATTTTACCAATTGATTGGTATTTTTAAATATTTGTGTTTTTTTTTTTATTTATTAGAGGTCGCGTTTATATAATAAGTAAACGCTCATGTGGCGCATTCACATGATAAGCGATGTTTAGTGTCTTACTACAGTCATTACGGACTGCTGAGGGGTGATATATTCAAACCCTGCTAAGGTAGATTTTGACAGTCTCTTTTCATAGGATTTCGTTCCCAAAGGATAAGAATGAAACATTGTCTCTAAGTCTCATCTTTCCTGGGCTCTATTTCATAAACCGTTATAGATTGATAGTTAAAATTTTCACATATAAATTGTTTCACTTGTCGCTATAACGATAAACACTAAAAATTGGTAAATTTTAATTAGATCACTGGAAAAAACCCATTATAAATTTATATGTGTATTCTGTTTCATACATAATGTATACAGGCGCCCGCAAATATAAGTTGTAGCAAGGGAGGTATCCCTTCATCATGACACCCACGGCGTGCGGGTCCGAATTCAACGCTAAACTGCAGACAACGCCTGGTACATGTGCAGTTTACGAATTCGCATCGAAATTCCAATTGCTAAGATCCACATACTCGTACACCTTATACCTTATGCAAACAATATCGATCCTTGCACAGAAACATATTCAAATGGAAGCTCTCAGCAACTCGTGGGTTAGAACCTAACGCAGATTAATTCTCAGTACGGAGTCGCTTAAATGCGGTCCTTGCGCTAAGTGCGCGGTAACCCTTAGATATACCTAGTGAAATTAATGTATCCAGTAGTTGATATATACGCTGCGTTTGCTGGATAAGGTCTGTACATGAATATTTGAGTTTTGGAAGTCTCTTACATAATACTGTAACATCTTAGGAATTATTTTGTAACTATCAGCGTGTTTTAACATCCACACAATGATGCGTTGCCGTAGGCAAAAGGTTTCTACGACCAATTGCTATAGCGCTGAAAATGAATTTTGTAGAATACACTTGTTATAACATTTTTTTATTAATAACCTGACGTGTCTGTTGAAACTTTCTAAAAACTGACGCGGAGACTGAAATTTAATTTTACCCAGGAATTGGTTTTATCGGATTTGTCGAACTATTTCCGATATTTCAACATTGTTTTACTAACAGGCACAGTGTAGTTTCGGAAACTCAGTGCATAGTTCATTGTTATATTATATTTGCCAATAGTGTTACTAAATGGTATGTAAAAATTCGTAAAATACTCGTAGAAAAGGAATGAGATTACCCTTGAGATTCGTCATTACCAACTAGCATTGTATGTTTGTTGGAAATGGTCAAAGTTTTTAAGTGAACTGGTTTTCGTCAGCAGGTTGTGACAAACGTAGACTATTTCTGTTGTCTCTCAATCGTATCTATTGATCCATCTAACATTGTGCATTTTTAATGGATATTAACAAGCAACGTTAACACAAAATTTAGGTCGAACGCTAGGCTATGTGTAACTCTTACGATCCACTCTTTATTTGCAACAGTATTCTTTGGACATGAGGTATCGAATAGCACTAGTCTAAATCGACTATACCCACACTGTATCGTTACTCATAATCATTACTGAATATAACAACACATCATTGTATTCAGCATTACATTATTAATTAGGCAAAAATATTTAGGGATCGTGATATGTGGCACTCTATTCTCACTGCGACAGTTTGGGACAGTTAGGGACAGTTCTCGGCATAAAGATGTATTGTTGTTGGTTATATAATTATTACACTACTTAAGACTGGTTTCACCACTTGATGACCACACGTTATAAGACAGTGTGAATGCGGTCGCTCGCATCGCGGGTGCGCATCAAACGCAGGTCACTTTGCATATTCCCAACTGCGTGTTTGACAAGCATGCTTTTGGTTGCACATATCGATTGCTACTTTAGGTGTACTAATTATTTAATAATATTTTGATTCGTTGGACGCTCATTAGGGACTAGAATACTAGACTTGAATTTTTGAAGTTGTACCACTTTTTAGCCGGTCCGGGATGAATGTGAGTAGCAGGAGATTGGTCGTCTTGGCGTTCATTGACAGAGGGCTGATAATGATAGGGGATAAACGTCAGGGAGAAATTATGTAAGTAGATTCTTACTCTCATCCTGAAAATGCCTGAAAATCATGAATTACCGACACCCGGAACTTATCTAAAGTCAACATTTTAGTTTTCCTCTTGTTACGCCAAGGAAGTACCTATACACGTACACATGAGTGTGTACAAACTTTTTCAGTTTTTTGTGTATCAAAAGCCTCCGCCCTCTCCTACACACCTGAAGGAGCGGTCGGAGCCTTTTGGAGACTAAGCCCATAGCTCTAGTCTGTTTCCTTTACCCCTTCAGGCGACGTTAGTCCACTACTGGACATAGGCCTGTCCAAAGCCGCGTCACTGAGCCGGGTCGCCCATAGGCAACATTCCAATGGAGGTGTGTTGCTGCCCTCCTTCATTCCTCTCCTCCTATGAGCTAAGGGAAAATCACAGACCGCTTGATCGTGACACACGATAGCGTATACTGTAAAAAGACATTGAAACCGCACAAATGCAAGTCAGATTAACATTAATCTGTCGTCGGATTCGCGATGAAGTATCAGTACTACAAGAATCTGACAAATTGCTGTACGGGGCTTCCATTAAATAATAAATTAATTCAGTTTTTTAGTATATGATGTTGTGGCGGGAATAGAAATACATCATCTTTGAACATTCCAACTGTCAAGCTATCTGAGATACAGCGTGGAAACAGACAGATGATCTCCAGCGTCGTAGTGATCTTTATTTTACCCTTAGATTATGGAACCCTAAAACATCAATACGATTTGATACGTCGCATATCTGCCTCTATGTAATGTTAAAATCGTTTATCCGGCATTATAGATTCAATACATTAGCTTTGTACGCAATACAACGTAGTACAGTTCGCATTAGATCTAATAAATCCTTTTAGCGTACAGATGGAATTGCATCCGCCTGTCTAGTGTCTCTTCATCGATATGTGTGGAATGCGTGCAATATGCTTAATGCCATATTTGTGTTTAATCCTAACAATAGGGCGACAATAGTGGTATATTTTGTCTTCACGTGAATAATATTGTTGTAGGTATATGTGTAACACATACATTCGTGTAATTGTATCTTTGGAAAGATGTAGTAGATTAATGTAAGAGGTAGTGCCGTTGCTACATTGTAGCCGAATTACACCGACTGTTCAACCTGTGATAGTGGCGAGCTGCGTAAACCAATTTTACTGCACGTGTTATACGTACACTAGTAAACTTCACCCGCAAACTAAAGCAATTTCTTGCCGCTAATTATTAGCATATTGTTGCGCGGATCACTCCCATGAACGTGTGCATGAAAACACTCACGTTGAAGATGTTTGGAGTTCGCTTAAAGTTTGTTCAATAAACAGTTTACATTGCGGTTACAGTTTACATTTTAGGGGGACAAACGAGTAATCGGAGCCCCACTAGGCCAGACCCACAAACTGCACGAAACGTGACAGACGTCACTTTATGGCGGTATCATGTGAGCGAGAGGTACCTCCCCGGTCGTGCCGATATAATATTAATTTCGATATTTATTCAATTTTGTTATGTTACCATTGTTTATCTTTAAAAAATTAGTTACTAATTGTTTCTGTACAATTTTTGAACAAGTTTGTAATATCTAAAATGAAAAAAAAAATACAACATGTTTGCATTACAAATATCAGCCATAGTGTTGTTTTTTTTTAAATTATAGCCATTAGACTAGAGACTAGTCGGCGCTCGCACTCTCAACTAAGTTTGGTAACACTTAACTTGACAGTTTCCACTGCAACCCGACGAAGCTGTATGGAGCTGCTCTCCGCTTCCACAGCATGAGTTCAGGTCCAAAAAAACTGTTTCTTCTATTCATAACCCGTGGAACGGAAATTCACAATTTATCTGACATTTACGTCCCCAATATGCAATCGTAGCTATAGTTGAGACAGACGAAACAGTCGCCACTGTGCCCAGTGTTTCATATTTGCGAGTACTTACCAATAGTTGAGTCGGCTACTCGTTATCCTCATATGATAAAATCCTACATCTGATACCCGTCACGCGCTGCCGGCTGCTCCCGCCGTGAACGTGACCAGGTTGATATGATTACTCCTAATCATGCAGACGCTCCAGCCAGGGAGACGCACAATTACGTCTGCCAGTGCGTGCCTGTCCTATCAAACGTTTTCTTTCGATATTTTCCTACATGGTCGGCGTATTCTTAAAAGCTTTTTCCGGTGCCTAATATGTTTTTACACTAATCAGTAGACACCAGTGAAGCAAAAAGAATATTGCATAAACAATATAATCAAATTTACATAGCCAAATAGATTGTAGTTTAGTTTAGTAAGGTAGTGCCATGCTGTATAGCCAGCTGTAATTGGACAGCACCTCTGGACACAGGACACTGCCGTAAAGTGGCCGATATGCTGTTGCGTTTCGTGCGTGTTGTGGTTGTCGGTGGCCCATTGGGAGGATGGGGGGGCAACCAATCTACGTGACTATAATGTGGATGCCTATGCGCCTGTAGTCGCCATAGGGCTCCAATTGCTCGATTGCCCCCTTACGCCATAGAAAACCATTTTTTTTAATAACACCAGGGGCGAAATGATAAATTGGAGCCTTTTTACGACTACAGACACCTAAAACGTCCGCGTAATTACTTTGCCGATGTCCTGCCTCTCCGCCTCCTCCTCAATGGGCTAACCCTCAAAGGCTAAATGACCAAAGCATTCGGAATCCTGGCGGAAGCAATAATTAAAAAGCGACAATTCCTATCGTTTAACATAAAACTCTTCATGAAAAATTGTGTCCAAGCTGGCTTTTAACATCACCCCTGTGCATTCAATAACGAACGTAATAAGCACTAAACATCGCTTAGCATGTGAGTGCGTCACACGAGCGCTTGCGTTATGATTTATACGCGACCCCTAATAAATGATAATTGTCTACTTCGGACGGATTTCGCAATAAATATCTCCGGGACTATTCCATTAATTCCATTTCCAATTTTAATGTGAACACTGGGTGGGTATTAAAATTGATTTTGATTCCAATAAATCATGTTTAATGACATAAACAATGGATAGCTTTTTGTTTTTTAGCGCGGTGATGGATTGGTGGAAAAAGGTATTATATATATTCTTTAGTCAATAATCATTGTTTATTTATTTTTATAGCAAAGCTTGTTGTGTTTTGTAGTCGTTTGATTTTAAACTACATAGATATTATTATGATTGGAACAGTTTAATCGCATTTTTCTCCGCAGAAGAGATAAAATTCTTTATTTAAAGGCTTATACATCATTAGATTATGCCAGCCTTTCATCTACATCTTTCATTAAAATAATTATAAACTTAACTCTAAATCCCTTATAAATAGCGAATGGATAACAAAACATAAGAGTCTGTCACTATATTCTAATTTAAAATTAGAACTAACAACGTTATTGATGTCAACAAAAGTTCAGCTTTATTACATTTAGTGCCCATCATAAATTCTTGTCGGAGAAATTCATTTCTATCATATTCTATAAGAAGATGATATAAGCTGCCCAACTCTAACTGTACAGCATGCACCGACATGAAGACGAGACAGCTTACGATACCAAAAAATCTTACGGAAAGTCCAAGCCTTTTAGTCAGCCTCGATGTCCGTTAATATCTGCATACAGAATATGCAGATGCGTTAATTTTCTTCGCCCCACCTCAATGCTAGCTAGTGGACTCTCACAAACTGCACGATACGCGAGACACCCGCCCTTCACGTCTTTTGTGAACCTTTTTCGGCAGCAATGTAGCAATAATAATATATTACATCAGCAGCGCCCCGCGGTGTCGCCCGCGTAACATAACATAATTCCATATAACATAACCCAAAAAGGTTGACATTCTAAGAATACCTTCTTAGTGCTTACTTTTCAAATATATGGGATCAATAGTTTCGACTGCGCGTTGTCTGTCGGTCTGTTAATCAGTCACTCGGTAACTGAAGATTTTTATGTATATAGGCAAATCATTGGCCCTCTTTTCCGACCACTGCTGGGTTCGGCCGACTTGATTTTGGGTGAGGAGGGAAGAGGTAAAACGATGAATAGTCAACCAGCCTTTAATGACTTAGTGACAGTTACAATTAAGTCTTATCCGAGACTACGTGTAGATTTAGCTATGAATTTTAGTCTCCGGAATAAAATTGATACTTTTATATTTTCAATTTTTTCATTCGAAGTGCAATCTCAAACCTAATCAAATTTTCCGTATGATTTCTTCGATTCTTATAGAAGAGGAGGCAAACGAGTACTTGGGCCACTTGTAAGTAGGTGATCCAGGACCCATAGACATCTGCAACTCCAGAGGACTCGTAGATGCGTTGCGATGTAGATGATAAATAGGCTCTTTGCTTGAAGATCCCTAAGTCGTATCGGTCCGGGAATACCGAAGGTGGTAGCTGATTCCATAAAAAAGTAGCGCGTGGAAAAAACTGCGCTTGCAACGCACGGTAGAAGACTTTGGAACATCGATTTATTGATACGGATCCACTATATTACCATTAATATTAATACTCCATAGTACAGAATAATAATTAGTTTGGGAACTGAAAGACAATGGTGATTCATGAGTAGTAAGAGCCAGATCCATCATCCCCTTATCTCCTCTTCTCCAGTGGGCCATCAGAAACTTAAACTGGAATGAAACGGGACAGTATCGTGTGTACAAGAGGTACCTTTTCGGTCGTACCGGCCAAATTCGGCAATGCAGCCTGGAAATACATCTTACAAAAAGAGAACCTGTAATTCACTTAAATATTGCGACGCACGAAGTCGAGGGCAAAAGCTTGTTGAACAAATAGAATAACTCATTGTGTAATTGATTCGAACCGCCTGCGAAATTAACTGCCTTAAATAATTACCAAAAACCCTCAAAGAGATATCTCAAATGTACGGTACTCACGCGCCTACGTAGACTCGTAAACTTTAGACAGGGCAATATTTTATAAAATGCTTTTCATATTAGGCGTGACTAGCCGAGAGTTCTCTTACCAAAATTGTCAAAGAAGGTTAGGGCCATGATTAAAACGATAAGCTACACTACACTATTAGTTAGTAGTATCCCATGCTACATAGCAGCGAAATTGGGCCGGCACGACTCGCTCACATGTTACCACCGTAAAGTGACATCTATGGTGCATCGTTTCGTGCAGTTCGTGAGTAGCCGGTGGCCCTAAGGGGCAGAGATGGAAATTAGGGCAACGCATCTGCGTAGTAATTATGCTTATGTTCATGGACTTCGGTAGTCGTAAAAATGGCAGTGGTCATGGTTGCTGAAAAGCCAAGTGGTTCCTACATTGCAGCTAATTATGTAATACAACAAGAGGCCAAAGTACCTACCTCTCTTTCACATAATACTCACGTGAAATGACCGCTACGCTATCAAGTTTTGTGTTTTTTTGTGATTATTCAAATGTAGATAGGGTAACTCTAGAACCAGTGAAGATAGAATGGACAATGGAATTGATCGTGCGGATTGCGGATATTTTTGGTCGTCGATTGTTGTTTACCATAATCTAATCTTAATCTCTCTCGTTTCCTCCCCACACAATAAAATAATAAAAAAAGTATTACTATTATTTCAAGTGCCCATTCTGTGAGATTCATTAGTTGGTCCAAAATTTTAATTACAAGCACTCCTGGCGCCCGAAGGTGATTTATGCTTTTGAAGTTTGCGAGAAATTTGCTTCGTACTAAGTATTCTTTGGTGAATTAACTACACTTTTTCCACTTAGCCCTTTATGATGGTCTAATTGTTTTTTGCCAAATGTTATTATTGTATTAAGTACATCTGTTATATAAAAATCAAGTGTCATGTTGTTTGTGGTCTAATTCTTAGGACACGAAATTTTTGTGTTTGCTAAATTGACACAGCTCAAATTTCCTTAACTACTTCGTATTACTATTGGTATGAGAAGAGGCCTTATTTCGATCGGTAGCTAGTAAAGCCACGGGGTGCAGCTGGTATTACCATATATGTGGTATAAACTTGGTAAAGCAATATTGCTTATCACAATCATCAATAGATTATAATCCTCTGTTCAATTTGTATTGTACTCTAAAACCTCATATCTGTCAACAACAGAACACTAAAACGATTTTCCGATTCCTCATAGACCCCTCTTATGTGGAACTCCATGTCTATGAGGAATCGGACTTACTAGTTAGCAATCATTTCAAACTCAGCATGGTAAAGCAGGCCTTAGGTGGCATGATGTTTCAGTATGGCTCAACGGAGTAAGGTCGGATATTAAAAAGACACTTGCTTCTATTTTACTAACGAATTATGGTTAAGTAATTTCAAAATAGTAACGTTGCAACACTTATCGCTCGTGTTATGTATGTTCATGTTAAACTCGTAAGTCCTTACAATAAAACTACTTTTACGGATTTTATCGCGGACTATTTAATTATTTAACTAGCCCGACGTTTCAGTCCACCTGTGATCATTTTTTCTGTAAAACTTCTGAAACGTCTGGCTAGTTAAATGATTAAATAAACCGCGATAAACTCCGTAAAAGAAGTTTTATTATAATGAGTAACATTCACGTAAACACGTAAGACCCGTAATGGTTAGCAATCGTATGATTAAAGATAGGATTTTCCACGCGTTCTCACATATGAAGTACATAAATACCCTTCTATCCAAATTAAGAATCGTCATAATTTTCCAGCTAACGCCTCGGTTGTGCATAGCAGCTGGGCTATCTTGTTGCTGTCTCTTTTCTTGACTGTATAACTAATTGCAATCCAGCAGTTGGCAACTGGAATCACATCCTACCCTTCCTTTCTTCTGATTTAATTCGTTGGGGGTCCCAAGATAATTTTAGCATTTCCTCGGACTCTCTGCGAATTTATCAGAAGTTTTTTTGAGTTCCAGATCGGGATACAACAGTAGCAGAAGTGCGAATATGTGGTAGACATTACGCGATTATATAAAATCTTACTTGGATCTTCTGCAGGATATTTTCGGAATGGACGCCAAGACGATATCCCCCTTCTCACGTCAAACACGGACCGGCACCTTCAATCATCTTCCCGTATGATTAATGGTTGTTAACTTCAGTATTATAAAACAAAGTCCCTCAAAACTGTATGAATGTGATTAATTTTCTCAAAATCTAGTGAACGGATTTTCATGCGATTTTCGACAACGGACAGAGCAATCCCAAGGCCTTCCTTGGGATTTTAGATCAATACCTTTATTGATGTATAATTTGTTGATATTGCAATTCGGTTCGAGTTATACACCGGTGCAAAAACTAACAATAAGAGCACATCACATTATATTACGAGCCATTGCAAAAGAAACGCTGTTAAAAATGAATAAAGTGCCCGAGTATATTTATTGACGGTGGCCTTAGCACTCCTCTGGCCGGCTTTGTTGTTCAAAATCAAGTAAAAAACTATGACCGCCTGTTGCAGCTCTGATTATTTTATTTTACTCCTGTGCCACGTAACTGTCGATTCATAGTGTTGCACTGTTATCGATGTTCCCTAAAAATATTCTAAATTAAGTTTCTAATTATAATATTTGATAAAATTAACAACGATATTTCGTATATCAAACAGTGTATATATGTATGTAATAAGTGCAAAAATTTGCAAAAAAGGCTTAATTATTCAACTCATAACAGTTGATGGAATCGGGCCCACTATTAAATGTATTTATTATTTCTAGGAGTAGAAAAGAGGATAAGGTGAGAAAACAATGTCTTTGCAATTGCCGGTCCATACTCAACTCGAATAACAGAGGATCCTTCATTTCTCTCGAATGTCTTGCATGTGTACATTATTGTCAAGTATTCAAATAGTTTTTCTGGAGCTGTGTACAACTTTTATAAGGCGTCACATACACGGCGATCCAATCTTCTATCTAGTACTGGTGAAATTATTATTCTGATCTTTTCAAAGGATCGTACACATTCCGCTGGTACCCAAATCAGATCTAGAAGAGAAACTGATAAAACATTTAAATAACCTTAGGCGAATCATCATCATCATCATCATTATCATCCCTTAACGATCCACTGCTGGATATAGGCCTCTTTCAATTAACGCCAAGACGACCGATCTCCTGCTACTCGCATCCATCCCGGACCGGCTATTGCACGGAGATCGTCTTCCCACCTGGTGACCAACACTTCGATTTCCTGAAGGCGGTCTCCACTCTCTGGAGTTCTGACCTTACTGGCTCATCTCCCATCTGTTCTTCTGAGTGTGTGACCAGCCCATTGCCACTTCAGTGAGCTTATTCTTCGCGTGATATCGGATACTTTAGTTCTCTGCCTTATGACTTTGTAACGAATTCTGTCGGAAAGGGAAATTATCCAACATAACACGTTCAAGTGAATTCAATCGGATCGGCGACAGGCAGCAGTAGCGCCGGTCCGAAACCTAATCTGCGATTGCCAATCCGCCTGCTCAGCGTAGCAATTACGACCATCTACCTTAGCCGAATGAATCATATCAATTTATGCCTTATCCATAAACTCAGGATAATTATCTCTGAAATTAAGTGCAATCATGTGCACGTAGTATTCAAAGTTTTTCTGTAATCGATCTTTTATTATGCACGTCACTATGTCGTGTTCGTGTCTGGCCCTACTTGCGATGCGCATTCGTAGAGAGAGTAATAACTGAATTATCGATACTATATTATTGAATTAAATAAAAGCCTTTCCATGTCCTCTCTATATAGAACGGTCGGCGTTTAAATTATATAAGCGGATTGAATAGTCTTTAGCAGATATGCTTTTATTTTCGTCCCAACTGTAGAACGGTACGAAAATAGTTCTGTACTATAATTTTAAATATATTATGTTTCGTAACTAAAGCAACTTTTTTTAAAAAGATTTAAACAAAGTATGTTGGCTTTGCTAACATTGATATTTTGGTAACTAACTAATAATCCAAATTTTATTTGTAAGTCACAAAGATTATAAGGCGAAATTTCAAAAAGAGAAGAGAAGAACGACGATATTCAACTGGATTTACGTGTAGGTCTCTCTACTTTCCATACTGCGTCCCACTCGAGCGAAAATAGGAATGGATATATTTCAGATCACTGTTTATTGTAGCTACGTAATAGCACCGACTTAATTAGATAATTCAGAGGAACGAGATTGATATTATCTTATCTTAGGATTATCTTAGGACAAGAAGGACCCTAACTTTCGTGTATGTGTTTTGTAATTGAAACAGAATGCAAGCTTGGATTGCCATGTAAAAATTGAAAAAAAAAACTTAACACTCTTTAATTAGTTCTACCGCGGTTAACAATCCCACTGTTCAGTCAGGATTGTTGATAGAAGCTTTTTGCTTTAAATTTACGAAACTAAAAAATATTTTATATTAGTATAAGTACTAATATAAAATATTTTTTATATTAGTACTTATACTAATATAAAATATCTCTAGTAATGTACTACTATCGATATCGATAGTAGTACATCACTAGCGGGTGTGCTCACGACAACGCCACTGTTCCCCACCTCATTGTTCGAGTCGGGTAATTAGTTCGTGTTGTATAGGGTCGTGATAAAGCAATTTTACATGCTCTTTTCTTACTCCCTTTGATCGATTTCATATTTTTATGGCGTTTTCGTTCCATGACCCCGTTACTATGGACGTAAACTATTAAATAGCATTATCAATGCTTCAGTTTTGTGATTATTTGTTATGAATAAACTCGGTTGTATTGATGTAAGACCATAAACTATGTAGATAACAGGGTTTGATCAAAATAAGAGTATGGTAATGAATCTTTAGCCTGTTTATTGAAGTCAGAGGTGGTACAGGTACAAACTCAGTTGATAAAATTGCATAAGAAAAAAATCCTCTAACCAGACAGACAATATCAAAAGAGAATTGGGAATCGTTACTATAAAAAAAACCTAGTGCTAGACTCGTGAGTGGGTCCAACACAAGATATTACTTTGACGCACAAAAAAACAAAACCTTACGCGACAATTGTTAGTCACTTTGACTAACAACTGTCGTAGACATATGCAACACCCATGGACATGTCGTAATATTATTAATAAGTAAGTTCTCTCGTAAAATTATCTAAACCATGCGTATTCTTTCTATGATTTGTTAATATCATAGAACGATATGATATTTAAAGAAACATCTACTTTCAAATAACCAAAGAAAACATAAAATCGTGTTTAAATAAGTTGAATAAACATTAGTTTATTCAACTTTTTTCTCTGCGTGTGGGCTCATCAGTGTTGTAGATATGGTGTGCCGTCGATCTGTTATCGATATTCAGGTGCAATCAAGGGGCAATAAACTTCAAATGTCATATTTATGTACTGTCGACTTAGTTTTTTTAAATGAACTGGATAATAAATTGAACGTTACAGTTTTTAGTAGCATGTTTCGAAATGCTAGCGTTAGATTTATTATATATTAACTAAATGACACCTCGCTATATGTATATTTTAGATAAGTCTTACATACTGGTGTTTCTCCGGGAGTTCTTTTGTATATAATGTAGCATATAGGAAATTATCTCAGTGTCAAAGAAACCGTAAAGATTTCTTGGGTTTACGCGAATGTCACATTTATATTAAAAATACTTAAATTAATGTGAGGATTGCAATCAATTTCTCCATGACCTATCATCATTTATGTAACAATGGGACTACTTCGGGAGTATAGTCCTTCAAAACAAAAAAGAATTTTGAAATCGATCTGCAATTGACGTCGTAATCTCGTAACAAACATACAAAAAACGTACAGGTTGAATTGTAAACCGATGAGGCTTTATGAATTTATTTTGAACTCGGTTGTAAAGGATGGTATGGCAATATTTGCTTCGCGCTCGACTTGGCGGATTGGCAGATTCGTCACGTTAATCGGATTTCACTACGTTTGGAAAAACCGGTCAAGTTCGAGTGCACGTCGGGAATTCTGTCCCAACATAGAGCGAAAGATAGACAAAATTATGACGCTGTTTAATAAACATTGTGAGGGAAAAATATTATTTATAGTGATTATTAAACGTAAGTGCTCGTAATTGCCACGCTGACCAGGCGGATTGGCAATCGCAGATTAGGTTTCGGACGGGCACCACTGCTGCCTGTCACCGATCCAATTGATGGTACCGCCGTCATGTTCCGCAAGTTTGCGGTAGGTAGCTCAACGGAAGAAGAAAATCCTGTCGCAGGTACCAAGAAATACAAAAAACATTTTTTAATTAACACGAGAAGCGAGTCTCCATAAAGAGAATGTATATATACGTAAAATTTTTATATTATTATCACTATTTATCATCATCATTATCAGCCCTTATCGGTCCGCTGCTGGACATAGGCCTCTTTCAATGAACGCCAAGGCCTCCTGCTACTCGCATCCATCCCGGACCGGCTACCGCACGGAGATCGTCTTCACACCTGGTGAACGGTCGACCAACACTTCGTTTTCTTAAATGTGGCCTCCACTCCAGAACCTCACTGACTCATCTGCCATCTGTTGTTCTGAGTGTGTGACCAGCCCACTGCCACTTTATCGTGCTATATACTTTATAATTTTTTTAACTTTATGTATATTAAGTTATAATAGGTATAAAATACGTACGATTTTTTTTATCTTCAATTGTAAAAAATAAGAATCTTAACCATTTACATAATTAATATTTAAATTAAAAATGAAACCCTCCAAATGTATGTAAGCTCATAACTTGAGCACTGAATATGATAGTAATTTTATGTTTGCGTTCGTGTACAGGCCAAGATTATAGTAAGTTAAATGATAAATATAATTTAAGTAATAAAGGAATGTGTAAGAAAGATGATGGTCGAAAAACCTCAATTCGCATAACTAATTTTATAATGTTAAGATTAATTATTTATTGATTAATTATTTATTTAGTTTTAGGAAGAGGTGACATGCTGCACAGGAGGAGGTAGTGCCATGCATATTGCTTGACACTACGTCCTACTATGCAAAGGAATTAGGCCGGTACGACCGGGGAGGTAGCTTTCGCTCACATAATACCGTCGTAAAGTGACGTCTTCAGTGTCACGTTTCATGCGGTTTGTGAGTATCCGGTGGCCCATTGGGGTGAATGGGGGCAACGCATCGGCATAGTAATTACGTGGATGTTCATGGGCGTCAGTAGTCGGAATGAAAGCTGCGATTTCTTGTGTGTCCCCTATTCTATTTAAAAAAAAAATAAAGTAATATTTTTCATTCAAATAATCGGCACATAACATTACACGTTACCACGACAACATATAGTGCAATTGTGACAGGTCAAGGTGCGTCGGGACAGACAGTTAATTAATAAAGGATGCAAAGTTTTCGCCTCACGTATGATAATGATGACAAACTCATTATAATTGCTTGATACGTTAAATGATCATAATGATTTTATAATTAAATAGAGAACACCGGTGTGCTCAGCTGCGGCGTACGTCGGGTCACCGCCACGTCGGCGGGGCGTATTAACGAGCGATAGTTAACAAGTAGTTTGTTCAGTTCTGTTTCGAGTTTACCTAAATTAGTGTTGGGTACGTGTACATCTGCACTCTCCGTGTAAGATCTATATGTCGGTTCGTCTCTGGGGGATAACGGATTAAATGTGGATAAAACGTGCAGTGTGTTGGTAATTGTTTTTATCTATTGATAATGTCAACGTTTTTGAATTCTAAACGGTGGGTAGGGTAGGTACAGGATTATTGACGTCTTTCGCGATTTTCTTCAGAATTCTCTTAAAAATATTTTTAATTAGAACAAAGCGTAGCAACGCGCACAGGACATTTCCATCGTCATTATCAGCCGATATCGGTCTTCTGCTGGAAATAGGCATCTCTCAATGAACGTTAAGACGACCGATCTCTATAATCTTCCAATCACCGACCAACACTTCGTTTTCCTAAACGCGGCTTCCACTCCAGAACCCTTCCGGCCCATCTGCCATCTGTTCTTCTGAATGTGTGACCAGCCCATTGCCACTTCAGCGAACCCATTCGTATATCATATATAGCTACACCCTATTCGCACAGGGTGTAGCTTGTATAATTTCTTCAATACATCTGCTAATATCACAAAGTGACAGCTAGGGCAACATTTGCTTAACAATAAAGCAGAGATCTATTTTTATGGCATTCGGAGAAACGTCCGCATAATAGTTATGCAAATGCGTAGTCCTCCTTTCCTTCTCAATAAAAAAAGTAAAAGTACAATTAAAATGTGCGTAACGGACGTGCCCAATTCCGCTAAAATACAGCATGTCACCACCTCCTACTAAATAGTCACTAAAAGTACTATTTTCCTATTAGCGTCATTCTACTATAAAAGGCACGTGAATGTATCTATTCACTTTACGAAAACCAATAATCGTATCATTAGCTTGATCAGCCACAAAAAGCTTGAAAGTGTATCGCTTACGAGCTCTGGTAGTACACCGATTAACCCACATCGTATGTAAATATTTATAGCAGCGTGTCGGATGTGTCCGTACTCCGGGAGAACAGTGTAATATTAGATTCGGAAACTGGGCCGTTATATTGTGCAACTGTGCTCACGCAAAAAAATTATTAAAAACGTCTTTTTCTTTGTTTTGTCGCGTGTAATCTCTGCGTTTTGATAGACGGATTGCGTGAGTACTTACGGCCATGGACATCCCTAGGATATACGTTTTCGATCTTAACCTAATAGGTACGGGAGGGACTTATCCCTAATATAACAAAAGCAGGATATGAAATTAAATATATTTTGTTGTGTACAAAAATAAATAAAAATGCAAAAAGAATCATAAACTTAGTAGACATTTTTTTTTGACTGCTGTATGCTGACGGAAGTGGCCAGTGAATCGTCTCCTTCGTGAATGACGAATCGACATGCTGGGCGACGGTCTTGGTGAGATTTATGGTCGATAGGAGTACAGCCTCCTTACCCGTAAATAGGTTGGACGCATCCCTATAATTATCTAAGATTAATATTTCAGATTATTTGACGACCAGCTGGCTCAGTTTTTAACGTGGCGGTTAGTCCACGTGTCGCTAGAGGTCGCGGGCTCGAATCCCGTCTAGGTCATGCATGTATTATATGTATTTCTATAATAAAAATATTAAATATATAAGAATTCTTAAATATTTAAAAATATACACACAGATATTGTTATATTATTATTATTTAGAAACACCACGGGCGGGTGGTAAAAAGGTAAAAAGTCTTAGCATATATAATTCATGTGCACAAAAGGCGGTCTGATTTGCAGAGCAATATAGTGTACAATTTTAGTTCTCCTAAGAACTGGAGGTAGAGCTTTAGCGACTCCAAAGTGATGTTCTTAATTTTTATAAACATAGAACTTGAAATCGTAAGGGATTGACGTCACGATGGTATTGAGTAAGACGGTGCCTTTACGTAAGGCTGGGTCTCACTCAAAACCATCATTACCGGCTGGGGTGCAGCAGTACGTTCTAACACTGACTATGTATCCTGTTATGTTGTAGGTCTGCTCGCGCTTTGAAACTGCAATAGGTACTATGTACTACTCTACACTTAAGTCGGATGCTATTGGCTAGTAATAATAATTGAAATATGACAGAGTGAAATGCTGAATTGCATTGCATCGACATAGCAAATGTCATAGTCAATAGAAGATTCCTTATCAATATGTTGATAAAATGTTCCCTTGATAAAAGTGATACCTTTGTCGTAGTTGTTAATCGTCAAACATAAGACATGTTTGTAGTTTGTCGAGAAACGTTGTTGATGATACAATAAATTAAATAGTACAGACCGCAGGCCCCGGTTGCTATTTTTGCCGTATGTTAATATATAGCGCCGTGTCACCGCTGCACTATTAGCGGAGACAGTTTGACAGTTAGGAGCCAACATATTAAACTTATCATCCCTCTAAACAACCCCGCGGAAGGGTCACTAGCAACACGCCATTTAATTTTGCCCAAACTCGCGCACGCTTCAACAAAGCACACTGTTCATTATTATTTAGTGTTATATGTTCTGATGAGTTATGTTGTTATTTAATGCTGACGTTTTGTTAACCTACTGTATCAGATGGAGCCCATTTTTAACGTATATATAGATGTATCTATGTAGATTTCTATGTTCCCTGGGAGGCTACTATAGCCTGGAATAGCCCTGATTGTAATGTATGATGAATCGATATATTCGTCTTGACGGTGTTAGTTCACTGGTTACATCATTGGATATGTTAAGCAGTCCGGTGTTAAGCTTTTTAAATTTAATGATCTCTAGGTCCAGAGAGGTTAATGGCCCGCCACACAGATGACGCATGGCGGCAAAGGTGCTATGCGCAGCTTGGAAGCAGGGATCGGGATGGGAACCTGGTCTCATTGCACGGACCGGATATCGGAGAAATATAGTTTAGGTTGTCGTACCAACCCCCTTTTGGAGGTGTCCGGCCCCATTTGAGGGAGTTCTCGGTCGCCGTGAAGCCCTGCTGCTGACAGATCCGGGGCACCTCAATTTTTTGGCGACCAATGGCACCCGCGGAATTTCAGTGGGTATATTCGGTTCATCCGCGAGTCCATCGGATTTCACCTAGGATCCATGGCAATGTGTAAATCCATTTATATCCGAAACAAAAAAAAAATGAAATATACACAAGAATTGATTAAGTGATCACTGGCTCTAAATTCATTTTTGATTAGACAATATGACTTGTGGCTCCAATATGACTTGTGGCTCCAATATGACTTGTGGCTCCAATATGACTTGTGGCTCCAATATGACTTGTGGCTCCAATATGACTTGTGGCTCCAATAAAGTATGAATCCCAATTTCACTGGTACTGGTTAGAGGTAATTAATATGAGGCACATGTGTGGTAGTTAAGACTAGCTAGTTAACTCTATAAAAGTAACCTCAAACTTCTGAACCTGTTCCTAAATATAGAATATTCCACATTACATGTAGGTTAGAAGAACACAGGAATGGGTAGTGCCATGCATGGTGCATGTCACTCCATCCTCCTGTGCAACGGAATTGGGCCGTCACGACCGCAGAGGTACCTCACGCAATACCGCCATAAAATGTCAATTCAGTGTCGAGTTTCGTGGGGTTTGTGAGTAGTCAGTGGCCCATTCGGAGGGGAGAAAGGAGGACGCATCAGCGTGGTAACTATGCGGATGTTCATATGCGGCAGTAGTCATAAAAAGGGTCCGATTTCTCGTTTGC
>JAFELO010000164.1:227021-238288 GCA_017140195.1 Eumaeus atala
GTGTCGCCTGTTAGGACCTTTAGTCGCGTGGGGTCCTGGGTTCGATATCCATGGACAATTAAGATTCCTAAAATTCAGTCAATAAAAAAACTGAAAATAGCTGTGAAGGTAACTGCTGTAAACTATTTAAAATATTTAATATACTTCCTGTCAGCGTGAAACACATATATCTAGTTTTGGTAACGACGGGCAAGTTTGAGGTACCCAGAGTAGGCAACTACTATGGAGATCGAATGTTAGAAAAAACAATTCCATATTTACTAAACACGCTGCCTTTGGATATAAATCAGGAACCAGATAAAATTATATTTCTTTCCAAGCTCAAAAAACATAAGCGTATGTCTTACTTTAAATTGAAAGCAATACTGCTGTATTGCATTCATGTGTATGTATGTGGTCGCGTGTACGTACATGGATGTGTATATGTGTGTGTGTGTGTGTGTGTGTGTGTGTATAATTCATTGTATATTAAAAATATGTTTGTCCGCGATGGGCACGGGAACTACAGAGCCGATTATGATAAAGTAAATGGTGTGTAATTTAGCCCAACTTAAATATAAACTTTTATTTTTTCGTAGATATTATAGTTCTAAGCGAAACTGTTTTCTTTTTCACAGTCAAACCATGGAAGTGATTTTGTGAAAATTTTGTGTAAACTATTGAAGTGTTGTAATAATTTAATTAAAATAAAAAAGTACGTACTATAAGTAAACCGAAAATACATTTTAATTTTCTTAGACGTCAAGGGGAAAACAGTGGTGAATTGTTAAGTTGCCCCCCTTCCCTCTTCCGCTTTAATGGACCATTGGAAAGTGTACATGATGCGACAGCATAGCTGTCATTTTGAGGCGACATCATTTTAGCTGATATATGGGTAATAACCTATCAACGGGTCTTTTTCACTCACATGACACAGGCGTAAAAAACTGTATCGTTCTAGATTGTGAAGTTCGTGAGAAGCCGAATGGACCATTAGGGAGGATGACGTAATGAACGTGGAGAGCACTATTGTGTAGTCTTTGGATGTGCGGATGTTTGTAGGTTGTCAGAAGTTACTACATGGTTTCGTATGGAGAATAAAATAATAAATTTTGTATATAATACGCGATATATTTAGATATAAAATCAAGGAAATAAATTAGAGTTAGCAAAACCTAATAACAATATAGTTCAATTAATTGTAGGTTAATCACTAATCCAAATGTCGATTAATGAATTGTAGCCGGTGAAACTCAATGACGAATCACAAATTGTTAAATCAATTAATGGAATTGTTAACCTTTTTAGGTGTATTTGATTTAGCGTTTAATGTGTCCCTCACATGTAATCTCATGAACACATGAAGAGAATTTAAGGCGATTTTTACACGGACATCGTCAGAGCTGGACCCAATCGTGCTGTAATCGAGCAAAAAACTATGACTATATCTGATAATGCATTTATATATACATGAACCCACCTAAATGGTAAAGATAACATTTAACACTCGAATTGCTTTCTTGTCCTTTGAAGACGAAAGTGAAAAGAAGCAATGGAACAAAATCATTTTTTTTTATTCGAATTTAAAAAGTCTAAATCAAAGTGTCCATAATTATTCCAGAGATCCAGGAGATTCAAATCATTGGACCCTTCGGGCTGACGGCGTTTCCGACCCTCACTGAATATTTATCAGCGCTGGGAACAGCCGGTACCACTGCCCATTGAAATATGACGAATTTTGATGTCCGCTTACTGTATATTGATTTATTGTTATCTTGTTTTGTACCCACGCCATTTAATTGTACAAATCAGTGCGGGTCTGAGAGATACATATTGTTAAATCTGGGATATCTCCTGTGTACTATCATTTTGAAATACTTTGTGATTTAACATAAAACAACGATACATCTTCACACCACTTCCCTAATGGGCTAGGCAGGGAGAACGGAGTGCCACATATGACGTTCCTTAAGTACCTGCCTTGCCTCATTCATAATTCTCTTCCTCTACCACACGCGTGGTATTTCAGCCCCGGTACTTCCACCTTCGCACTGTATATCTGTTGACATTATATTGTCATTTAGTATGATGCTGTAATTCTAAATTTGTTTACATTACGACTTTGTACACGATTGTTGTATCCTTGCTACGTTTTATTTTATACTAGCATCACCCCGCGGTTTCACCCGCGAATATTAGTCGTAGCGTATATGGCCAATAGCCTCCCTCGATAGATGGCATGTTCAAATGTCCTTTCAATTCAGTTCAATTAACAGTTGCTGAGATTGTCCGTTATGTGTCTACTATCAAAATTGCATATTGCCATAATGATTTGAAGCGTCGGTAGGTTTTATCGTAAATTATTTTAAAACACAAATTTAAAGTTTTACTAGTTTGAATCGGTAAAACATTAGGAGCTTTACGTTCGAACAATTTCAACTTGTAAATTTATTATTGGAAAATAATATAAAATAAAACCTCATCACTTTAATTTACTATCAGATATCCAGAATATTTAAAGATAACGTCATATATTCTGGATGTCCACTGGAAGGGAATTAATAGGACATATACCTAGGTAGACTAATTAAAAAGAAAAAAGTAGACTAAAGGCCGTTAATAATTATTATTCATGATGATATACATTAAACTAGTGCAGTAGATTATTAACTCTTAAATCACATCGAGTAATACTTCAAGAATTGAAAAACATTGCTTAATTAAAAACCGCCTTAGTTAGTCGCCATAAAACAATGTAACGTGCTTCAACTCGAGTTACTCGTTAGTGATGTCTTCAATTAATTATGTTAATTCAGAATCGATTTACATAATCGATACGTAGGCGCGCTAGGTACTGTAGTAATTACTTAAAACTGTAATAGAATATCTCTGTTATATGCTAATTGGACTGGCCTGGCCTCCGCTTATATTGTCATTAGTAATGTTTACTGCGCCGACGCTCCTTACGAGGAAGCATTGCTCTTATCTTTATTATAACTCGCGTGTAAGCTTTTGTTGGATGTAGATTATGAACTAAATTATCCGATATCATGTGACGATTAAGCTCGCTGAAGTGGCAATGGGTTGGTCACACACTCAGAAGAACCGATGGCGGATGGGCCAGTAAGTTTCTGGAGTAGAGGCCGTGTTTAAGGAAAGGAACGTCTTAGTCGAACGTTCACCAGGTGGGAAGACGATATCTGTGCAGTAGCCGGTCCGGGATGATCCGGGATGCGAGTAGCAGGAGAAATGTCGTCTTTGCGTTCATTGAAAGAGGCCTGTGTCCAGTAGTGGACCGATAAGGGTTGATAATGATGGTGATGATGAGGTTATGAAGCCACGTTTAATGAAATTGTGTAATCAGTACGTTATACATATGATGATAAGTTAGCTCGTTAGATGTAGCAGGCCGCGGAGGAAACAGAAACTAACCATAATTCGCCTGATATCTGCATACAGAGTATATATGAACAGAAATTGTCAAGGTTCGTTTGTCACTCCGTGTGATGTGCTAGCACACAACTGCATCTCACCTTTGTTGGAGATTTCGATCGATTCCATCGTTGATCCTGGGGGCTGCAATAGCAGCTTTGAAAGTATTGAATCTAACCTGGTTAATAAGAAAAACAACTAGTTTTTTATGTAGGTCGGCGCTGCCTCTGACTTCTCCCGGGTATTGTGAGACTAACGACCCGTCGGATTAGACAATGAGGGAATCGGGAGTGCTTTAGTGTCTGCACACACACGTGTCTACTATGATATATCCCACGCAGTTTGCTTATCCCCAACCACCGTAGCCGAATGTCAGACATATCACAAGGCTAGGGTAACGTCGTGCTGCATTGCAAGGGCAAGGGTATACCTCCCCGTCCCTCTCGCTCACAAGCGTCGCTTCTCGAGTTCCGTTTGTGAGTAGCCGGTGCCCTATTTGTGCGGGAGGGGGGATTATGACAACGCACCAATATAGTCTTCATGCGAATGTTCGTGGACGTCATAAATCGTTAAAGAACTCCGATTATAAAATATACTTCAGGGTGCAGAATATTTAAATATTCTATTAACGCCTGGGGGTTTTTACAAACATCCTAACTCGTCTTTACACTTAATGAAGTACCTAATGCGTGGGCCGGCGTTGCGCTGTATGTTGCTTTTCCATCCCGGACTTAATCAAATACTTAAACCGTTACGTATGTTAATGACCGCTGATTTATTTATTGAATGAGGTATCTTTAAATTTCTTTACTTTCAATTTATCAACATTGGATTTTTTTTATTTATATTTGTGTAGTGACTTTTACACAAGTTTTATTTAATGACTTCCTCAGGTTGTAACCGGCGATAAAAAATACGCTGATTTTTAAATAATATCGTCGCAATCACATAATTTTAACAAAGATAAACTTATATACTGCGACTTATATACTATTTATCATTTATTATAAAATTAAACTGTGCTACAGGTGGATTCAAGGGTATATTTCAGGCAGTATATTCAGCATATTGCAAGGGGTCTGAAACGTCGAGCTTGTAAAATAATAGACTACGGCGTAAACTATGTCGGTTATAAGAATTAATTTACCGAGATAAGAAGTTTGATGGCCACATTTAGATAAATAATATTATATTATTTGTTTAATGGATTATATCGATGATGCATGACGGCATAATATATATCTTTATGGATGTCAAGATTGCTGAGCTCTATGGCCTAGTCGACAGTGGATAATTATTTTTCCTTCCAAATAATTATAAGGTAATTATGGGGCGATAAACGAACATTACGAGCATTTTGATGATTGCTGACGTCTAAACAAATCCGCATAATTACTGTAACGTTTTTTTGCCCGTCCCCACCAATGGGCCACCGGATACTCACAAACCGCTCGAAACGTGACACTGAAGTTGTCGCTTGACGAATCATTAGCGGGAGGTGCCGCCTGTCCGGTCATACTATCCCACTTCGGCTCCAGCGCAGCATGGGACCACAGCCTATGAATCATAGTTACACTGTGATGGTACCACCTCTTACGAAAAGCATGCTCTCCTTTAATCCTCCCCCCCCCCACATTAGGCCAACGTTGACCACAAACCGCACGAAACGCGATACTGAAGATGACTTTATGGCGGTATTATGTGAGCGAGAGGTACCTCCCCGGTCGTGCCGGTCCAATTCCGCTACTTAGGAGGATGTAGTGTCATGCACTGTGTATGGCACTACCTCCTCCTTATACAGCATGGCACTACCTCCTCCTTATACAGCATGGCACTACACTTCCAATAAACTACTACCCATTTCTAAATAATTATCAAGAGTAAGGCTATTATTGGCTTCTATTCTTACAAGAAGATCGCGTCTTTTACCTAATTGCCGGTTATTATCTTTTATACAACCATCGCCTGGGATTAGCTTCTCACTTACAAAGACAATCTATATAACTTACGTGGATACGCTCGCCGTAAAATTTCAGTACAAGTAGAGACAGCATGTACATATTAAAAAAAAATACAATTATTGGAATGAATTGTTTTGCCTATGATCTTAATCATGATCCAATATTAGTTAATGCATATTTCTCGGTACACTAACTACAGTGCCAACACATTGTCACAGTTTGTTAGCGGGCTTAACACCTATGCAGGTTGCTAATGCCCTCGCGGGTTCGAATGTGATGGACGGTGTTATTTTAACAAAAAAAAAAAACATATATCATAATTTCTTAAATTACTAAAAAAAAAACTGCATGTTTTAGTTGTCGACTACCTCAAGAACTTTTCTTCCTTTCAGTACGCAGTGTGAGGTTAGTCTAACCCCCGTAAATGTTTATTTATTTTGGAATTTGACAACATAATAAACTTATAGTTGATGGAGTGTATTGTCACCTCTTGGTGGAAAATCTTATTATAACTCAAATAAAAAGTATATTGTTTATACTATTTTCACAAACTTATTTAGTAGTAATATATATGTATATATATGTATTTTAAATAAATAAGGTTGTGGAGATAGTATAAACAATATATTTTTATTTAAGTTATAATAAACTTATACTACAAAGCGTCGGAATGTTGAAATACTTCACGCGGTTATTGTCTTGCAGCTAAACAACGGTGTAAATATTGCGTCACTCGACACGGCACTATTAATAAAGCATTTGTTTATCGATCCTCTTCGGCGAGTAATGGAACTAAAATAAAATTAGTTGGCGTACTAAACAATGTTACACTGTCATCAGTATTTAACGACCCGTTGACTCGGTCGGTAACGTGGCGGTTATAATGCGCGTTACGCCAATCGTTTTGGCTTCGAATCCCGCCCAGGTCATAGATATATATTATCATTTTCAGTCCTTCACGATCCACTGCTGGACATAGGCCTCTCTCAATGAACGCCAAGACGACCGATCTCCTGCTACTCGCATCCATCGCGGGCCGGCTACTGCACGGACATTGTCGTCCCACCTGGTGAACGGTCGACCAACACTTCGTTTTCCTAAACGCGGCTTCCACTCCAGAACCTTACTGGTCCATCTGCTATCTGTTCTTGTGAGTGTGTGACTAGCCCATTGCCACTCCAACGAGCCTATTTAGTTATATTGATGGTGGTATATTATTACATTATTCATTCCAACGGTCCTTTACTGGTTCTACGATCGAATCGCCCTAAAGAAGAACGCTGAAGCGGCATCGGTTAGGTCAATTAGGCTGATGACGCATCTGTCCTTGCCGATTGGAAGAACCTCTGATTAGATTAGAGAAATTAGAACAACGATCGACGCAGTACTGAATTTTTTATTGAATACTAGCTGCACCGGCGCTGTCGCCAAGTATTTTTGAATTAGAATATATGTAAAATTTCTATTCAAAAAGGGAGAGGCATTTTAAAGGATCATAAAGTAAAATCGAATCATCATCAAACACAAGAAATATCATATAAATTAGACCCTACAGCAGAACAGTAAGTATTTTAAATAAGAAATTTTAGATAAATTACTATTTTAGTTTGTAAAAATATTTTTTTGTGGGCTGTACACATGATCTTCCGACGCCTATCCGGTTACCTCCGGCAGCCTAACGGCTAACTTTAATAGAGCAAAACTAATCCCGAGCTTGAACTACACAGCACATTGTACGGTACGTGTTCGGCCAGCAGAAACACTGGTACGTGATCAAATTTATCGGCGCAATACTTTCTTTTGGGGTTGATTGACATGTAACATCGGCTACGCCAGCCTTAGATATTGTGCTGAAGGTATTTCATACCAGCCGCTTAGTGTTACTGCTGCATTGGACATCTCGCTCACGGGATACGGCCGCAAAGAGACAAATATTCTGACGCGTTTCGTGCGATGTATACATTTTTGGTGGAGAAGAGGGCAGCACGTAGGTTTATCAATTTTACGGAAGTCCATGGGCGCGAGCAGTCGACATAGGCCATGAATAACCCCTTATTCGATATTAAAAAAAAAGTCGTCAACGCTACCAGCCTTACAGGTCCTTAAAGTTTTTTTTTTCTATCTTACGAGTACATATTACAGGTCATGGATTCACGTAAACAGATTAATGTCGTGAAATTCGAAACCCTTGAAAACGGAACTAGCGGCTACACGCACCGAAGCGCCTGTATCACTTTCATTAGTCGACAGATAACTTGTTAATAAAACAGGTTTAATGTTAGATGAGAACTGATAATTATAAACCTTGGTGTGAGGTCTGTTACTTGCATTTCAGAATTATGAACAATTTAAGTACGCCATGTTTTGCATTTCGTGAACGCAACACTTCTTTTGTAATTCATAATGATTCTGTCAAGATGTGTTAAAATATAACCAACAATCTTCCCAAATTACTCCCAGGTATGCGGTGTGCTTGCAAACAACCGCCCACGGTAAAAAAAACACTTCTGTGTACTGTTATACTTATCTTCGCAGCAGACAGTGTCCATATTCAATATCCTCAATGGTTCAGTCTTATCATAGTCAAAGGCAAACTTGCAATCACGGCTTATACTATATCCCAATGTATACCATGCGACAATCAACCTTGTTGTAAGGTTATACGGTTGAACGATAACTTTTTTGGAACATGTGCTTGGAGAAAAAAAAAGGGACAAGACTCAGGTAGAAAACTGAATAGTGAATACAAAAGATGCGTTCGTTCGCGCCGCTCGTCGTACGTGTTTTGCGGTTAATATTGTTGTTTATGGCATGTATTGTGATTGGAATAAAGTTTACTTTCATTTGTCTCGATGCGTACGAGTTTTTATGTTTTGGTAAAACCGTTCCGAGTCCGAGCTCCTTTGAAATGAACGCTTATTGGCGGTCAAATTTTTATAGCTATGACTGAACGTGCATTTAACTTTTAGGTTAGTTTCGTTCTGTTCAATGTTACGGGATCATGTATGTTGTGTTTCTAGTGTTTTAATTATTGATATTATTGTGTTTTTGTGATTGTGTTTTAACCGTTATTGTGTTTGGATGATCACGGTACGTTACTGAATTACGTCATTTATTGTGTAGGTGTTGTGATAGGTCGGGAATCTTATGTATGTTAAGCTTAGGTGTGATTATAAGTACGTGACTCTCAAAATCAATTACTGAATATGTATTGGTAGCTATTTTTCGCGCATTCTAGAATAAAATACAATTTCTTGAAAAACAAAATTCATTGCACTTGTACTTATGACTTATGCTTTAAGGGCCATTTTATAATGCGTTATATGTACCTCCTGCCGCAAAAACTACTACTAAATCATACACGAAATACATAATATTATTCTATTAAGAATTGAACAGATGAAATAATGCGGTCCATCGCGAGCGCTTCGTTTTTGCCTATCTTCGATACAATCTGCGGTTGCCTGTCTAGATATTAATCTCCAACTGTTATTTAGAATTACCAATACACAAACCGTCATCAGTAATATGAATGATATCTCATAATAATGTGAATAGTGTATATACACTATTCACATTATATACCCAGAGATACAACAAAATATATGCGCTATGCGTAGAGGTGTTAATCAAGGAGCTGCTTGCCGGCATTTAATAAATGGCCTAGCTATGATGGATTGAATAATTGATTTGGGAAACGGAGGTGTGTAGATTTCCTCAATGTTGCGCTAGGCATACATATGAGTTCAATTATTTGATAACTGTCTCCATTGTGATTTGTGTTATCTTATCTATTACTAGCAAACAGCCCAGGCTTTTCACAATAATAACGATCAAATTATAGACTAAAAGCCTTTCACGGGAATTGCACACACACAACCATTGGCGACAATCGCATAAATATTACTATAATAGATTTTGAGAAAACTGATCACATACAGACAGAGCTTTTGGTCTTTATTGCATCATATGTATTTTGTTAACTTTGTTTTATTACGTGTATAGGTAGATAGACTTTAGACAGGTACCGACGTATAAATAATAAAGATTCATTTTTGTGAATACAACTCAGTCTGTATTGTATATATAGAACTTCTGACTCAGTCTGTATTGTTTATTACAGGCCTTCTTATAGACTCTAAACATAACACTGTCAGTAACATTATGAATATGCTAGTGAAATTGCTGTAAACAGATTGCTGAATGTAAAGGCATATGGTAGCAGGATACGATGTTACAGTCATGATATCCTAACGAGGTCTTTCAGGCCTCACGATAATGCGGGTCAGCTTAAGCTGCCGCGCGTCAGCTGCCCCTCTCATTTGGGAGGAGAGGATCGCGCGAGGTGACTGAGTCCCCTCTGCCAAGATAAAAATAGTTACTTTAGCTTATCTTAATTAACAGACTGACTGAATGGAGGGGTGTCTGTCCCCCTATTGACCACAATCTCACGTATCCTCTGGCCTGATGTATCTTATAGCAACCGATAAAGCTGCACTGGACATTTCCGTCGGCATGGAGCGGTAAAAAAAAGGCGATATGAACACCAGCGAGCGGGCAAGTCGATCGTAAAACTAGAATTAAAAGCTTTCTCATCACCGGGGAAGATTAATTCTTTCCTCCCGGCTTCTTCCTTGACCGTCCACCTCGGTAGTATTATAATTCGTGGAATAAAGATGTACCAATATAACTTATAGAAATTTAATATGTGACTCATATGAGAATCGATGTTGTGGAACAAATTTGTTCCTTATTGTGTTGTTCGTAAAAACTATTTTACTTTCTGCTTATTGGGATGGTCTTCCATGATCCTCAAGGAATTGTATGACACATGTGCACAGGTAAAATTATACATTATATGAGTACAAGTAAATAGTTTCGTCACTAAGGTTGGATACAAGAACCTCAGAAGTGATCAATAATATTTTTTGTGAGATCAAGACGACGTTCGACATAAAAATGCAAGTCCAACTCGTTATAGCTTTTGCTTTTCTGTAAAAGTGTGCACTTTTTGAGTTCCTGTTTGGTACGCGTAGTAACGGTTTATAAATAATCTTTTACCTTTTCCTATCTATGTAAACAGTTAGTTAGTGAATTTGACGTGGAAATGATCTTGAAAACTGGTTTCTAACAATAAAGCTTCCTTCGCGATAACCAATAAGCGAGTCAGCCAAAAATTATTTTGCTTATATGATTGCAGGATCATTACTTTATTTCTGCTCTGTTCCTGACAGGTCCGGAGCCCTAAATGCTATTGATAGCAATTGCGACGGGTTTAGTTGATCAACCAACTCCTGGAATAGGGAAGTATCGCCAGCGTCCACATTTAGTCCCAGCTTATTTAAAAAAGTATTTTTTTATTTCTTACCAACTGATGCCCGCGCCTTCCTTCGTGCACTTCTTCGATTTCGAAAGAAGTATTTGAAAATTTCTTTCCCTGAAAGTTCTACATCAGATGTTCCAGTTTGCAAAACAAATTACAAGGGTGTAATGTATGTTGCCCAGGCTTATTAGCTATGCAACAAAAAAAGTTCCATGCACAATCAACCCATTAGTTCCGGAGATAAGCGTGTACAAACGGACAATTTCTTTCAGTGAAATATTTTTAACTACTGTTGCCTTAACACCACTCTATATTTATTATGTTTGAAATATACTCGTATTTAACGTACAGACACACTTTTCTACTGTTATGTTATATGAATAGGTATTCATACAAGGGGATTTATTCGCTGGTCACAAGTTATTTCCTACAAAACTACAAAAATCCTAAAAAACGTCATCCACATTGTGAATAAGGCGAAGGCTGATTTTAGTCTCACGCCGACGGCACGCGCACCGTCAGCGCTGATGGCCGAGATATATGGAGTTTTAAGAAGGGTTTTTCGGTGACGC
>JAFELO010000165.1:9025-42733 GCA_017140195.1 Eumaeus atala
ACCCCATTGCACTGTCCCAAAGTCGGTAGGGTTGTCCTGTAGTGCTGAGCAACCTCATCTGTGGATGTGGAGTTGGTCCCTTAGGGGGCTGACTAGCCGTCGAGATGCCCTGGTGATTCCGGGGCACTTCACCAAGGGCGGTTCAGATGGCACTCGCGGTGGCTTTTGTGGGTATTCGGCACTATCATGTGCCACGAGTCCCACACACCATTGGACCCCACCCAGGGTCGGTGAAGGCGCGTAAATGGGTTTCCCCGCGTCAACAAAACAAAAAAAAGGATCTAAAGAAGTGTGCCTGTCCTTTACCTAGCCCCACCGTGGTTTAAGTACTCACGCGCACCTCGAAACACAATACCATACTCATTTCAAAGTAGTAATATCTGTAATCCGTAGTTCCCCGGTCCGGTCAATTTATTTGTTAAATTGGATGACTCGTTGTCTAGCGGTAAGCATGTGCAAACAGAGTCGTGAGGTCCCGGGTTCGAATCCCGTATTATTGGGATTTTTCAATTTCTAGGCACCGTCCGATGTCAGGAAGTTAGCGGTGCCACCGTGCCTTGTGCACGTTAAACCGTCGGTCCTGAGCCTGATTTCTCACCAGTTGTGTATGATTGTCGTCCCATCATAATGGGAGAATGAGGGAACAGAGAGTGCATATTGGCCTGTACACATATTTATACACTTCAATATATCCTGCGTAGTTGGCTCGTGGATATAGAGGTGGCCGCCATGGCCGAAATTCGGCCAGGGCGGCAATTTTATTTGTAAAGTGTGCCATTGCTTTCATATTGCCGAATGTAAACCGTAAAGGTAACAATTAGTTTTCATGTTTAGTCATCACATCATGCGGCTCTTCAAAGAGAGATATCTAAAGATATTAAGGCGGAGAAGATACCTGACCACCTTCTAGCATTTAAAAGAAGTGTTCCAAGACGAGATCGATGGCGGAATCCAAACAACGACACGAAGTCTTCGTGGCGATCAGTTCGACACGTGCCAAGAGACTTGGTGACTCTGAAGACAGTCTGGGATGGTATTACAAATCTAAGGTCAATATACCTTTTAATTCACTCTTTACTGTAAATTAAAACACGACCATTCTATCATGATACTATGTAACCCCTGTGCTTCGATTTAAAATTACTCTTATCTACTACTAACATAAAGTTAAAGAGTTCGTTTGTTCGAATGCGTAAATTTCAGGAACTCCTCGCCCGAAATATAAAATAGTTTTGAGTTAAAGAGTTCATTTATCGAGGAAAATTATAGGTTATACACCAGGACGCTACAGCTAACAGGACTGGAGTCAATCTAGTAAAACCACGGGGTATTGCTAGTGTTTTCTATTCGTCGCAATTAAAAATTAATATTCAATTCTTTTTCTGGCTTACACATCTATATACAACACATTAATCAAATGTTTTATAAATTTGAATTACAAGAAAACCAGAAATAAAATAAATAAAATTATATTTTCATTTTATTTATTTTATTGTAGTCCCAACAAACTCACTTTACAGTGTCTTTAAGCATTCTCTGTTGACACTGGGGCATGACTATCTCAACGACAGAGCAAATTCTGTGATGCAAAATGGCGGATGTACAAAACAGTCGTTACTACTGTCCATCGTCTTCAGAGCGGCGTTGGAGCTGGCCCACACCCTGGTCACCATAGACGCTTTTTTGCTTTTATTTCGCTTGCGAATCGGGGCGCTAAAACACACTGCTGACACACCGGGTCCTAGAATTGTGTACCAAGACCAAAACACGCTCCTGGTATAATGAGGTGGCCATATTCTTTATATCATACTAAATTCCGTAAAGATTACATTGTACATAAGTATTATTTTCATTAAATTGTAAAGTGATATTGAACTACCGTGTCCTAAAGAATGACAGAATTTTTTTCATGATCACTTTATTACATAAGCCCAGCATAGCCCATCAGCTGCAACGTTACAATGCGCAGGTCGGACCGCATATGGTGTACTGCTCCCAACTATGGGCAGGGGCCCCGCAATATGAGCTCGTTTTATTTGACCGCGTACGACGTAGAGCGACTCGAATCGTTGACGACCAAGTTGTTTCCAGAGAGCTCCAATCTTTGGTCCTACGAAGAGATGTCTGTCTACTGTAAGTTTTTTACCGCATTTTTATGGGAAGTGCTCCGATGAATTGCTCGCCATAACATCAGCAGCAGAATGACATCTTCGGACATCGCGACAGAACTCTAAGTCCCACGCCTGTAACCTTGGAGTCTGTAAATCCACAACGGTGCGGTTTAAACACCACTTTTTTTACCGCATACAACTGCACTGTGAAATTAGCTGCCTCCCACGGTATTTTGGATCCGATACGACTTAGAGGTCTTCAGGAAAAGAGCGTATCTAATAAAGATGAGTTAGGATTGATGGTTCTGGCGCTAATTTTCAGGAACTTCTATTTTCCGTTTCAGCAATATACTAATCTCTGAAGTCTATCCAAGATACCACCGAGCGGTAGCACCCCCACCCTGTAAACCTATTCATGTGTCAATGCTTAAGCTACGGTCGACGCAGTGCATCCTTTAAAATCGTTTGTGAATGCTTTACAAAAGCATATTCATTAAAATGTCAAAATTACTGTAACGAAGATTACACTCGCAAATGGACAGAGCAGTGAAGAGAGTTCAGCGCGTGAAGAAGATCGTGACCAAAATACTAGGTGGATTGAAAAGTACTCGGTCTAACACATATTCATTCGAGTCTTAAAATCAGATCTACCCACATTATTTAGTTTAGTTCAGGCTTGTTAATTGTGTAAAGTTCTAAACGTGTTCGATAGTTACTTGTGATTTTATAATTTTTTTAACAAAGCGTTCGGACGTAGTTTCTGCAAATGGGGCAAATCGAGCAGCGTGCCGTCATACGTACCTCCATAAGAAGGGGTCATCACCGAAAGCCATCCATGATGATATTGTTAGTATTTTAGAAGAATCTGACGTGTCTTATTCATCTATCAAAATATGGGTAGCAGAATTCAAGCGTGGTAGTGAGATTGTGAAAGATGAACCCCGCTCTGGAAGGCCTTCGACGTTAATTAAGAAAAGTGCTTGATGTAATTATGGGACACCGTAGATCAAAATATAGAGAGATAGCCAAGATTATAGGCATCTCTAATGAATGATCTCAAAACATCACAGTCAACGAATTCAGTTTCCACAATGTGCCAACGAGGTGGGTTCCACGACGGTTTTCAGTTGAACAAAAAAAGGACGCGATTGACTATTCCACGTGAATGTTTGGAGTCATTTGAAGCCGATGCAGATGATTTTTGAATGCGTTTGTTACAATGGATGAAACATGGGTTCATTACTGCACGCTAGAAATAAAACAATAATCAAAACAGTGGAGAAGACCTGGTTCACCACCCCCTAAAAAGGCTAAGGCGAGTTTGTCGGCAACTTACTTCAGCATTCTGGGACTCGAAGGGTGTGATTATGATTGATTATCTTGATGGAGGTCAGACTATCAACTCTGATTACTATTGTATTTTACTACGTCATTGACGAGGGTAAGTAAAAGAAAATCCACAATTGTGGCATTGAACTACCTTCCTTCTACACCTAATCTGGCACCGTCAGATTTCTTTCTGTACCCTGACCTAAAAAAGCACTTGGGAGGACAAATATTTTCTACAACCAACGAGGTCAAATTGACAGTAGTTTTGACTCTAAGGAAGAATCTTTTTTTTTTTCAACAGTTTATGTGCTTTAAATGGGAGATGGCAAAAGTGCATCGAACTTGATGGTGACTATGTAGAAAAATAAAGGTGTAACTGATTTATTATGTGTTTATTTTCTTGGTTGTGCCGAATATTTTTCAATCCACCCTCGTATTATTCAATCAAAATTTTAAATCTTTGTCCAACAACAAAAAATGATTTACTTAGTAAGTAGCTTCACTAGAAGGGGAAGTGTCATGCTGCATTGCTGCCGAATTATGTGGGCATGACCGGAGAAGTACCTTACTATGCTGCACTTCTCATGTGGTTTGCTTGTAGGCGGTGGCCCATTAGGGGGATGGGTGAAGGAGGGAAGGGAGCGTGGACTCACTCGCGCACTCTACCTCAGTAAGACGCCCTTAGGGAAGAAATTTTGGAAAATCTCGTCTTAGCGAGCACCGATGTCCTAATTAGAGCCCCGTTGCAAAATTTGAAGTTCTAGCACTTGTAGATTTTGATTTCGTAATGACTAAGTGAGTGACCTCTCACGTTTACATGTATATGCCGTACTCGTATCGTATAAATCGCCGCATAACATTACGGCTAGCCACTTTCAGAAACAGGGCCGTTTCTTAATGAGATGGACTAACGATAAGCCGGATTGTCATTGCGAGACTCATCGAATTTCTTGATTTTAGCCAGTGATAGTGATCGATACAAGTATGAAGTTAGACCAAGTGTTTTGAATGCAGATAAAAAAAATAACCTCTCCATGAAGGCTCAGTCGGGAGTTACGCTCCACCTAAAGCTTCGAACATATCTGGGCATAGTATTTCTATTACTATGTATTCAACAATCGACGCCATTGTTGTTGTCACGTCAGAAACGCCGCGAGTGTTTAAATTAAAAACTAAAATGTGTCAGAAATTCATTTTATTGCAATAACTTTGGCTAGCTTGTTGAATATCGTATTACGCCAAACTCCCCGTTATGCATTATTATATTCTTTGGGTCAAACACTATCCGATGCAATTCCACTCAGCCCTATTCATTTTCATCTGCTAGGAAAATAGGTGTTAATAGGAAAACCTAATACATTCAGCAAATGTCCATATGCGTTCAAATATATGCATTGTCTATGTCTATCTATATACCTTCTTTTTGTTGACGCGGGGAAACGCTAAATGCGGTGTCACTTGCCCTGGGTGGGGTTCAGTGGAGTGTGCGGTCTGCGGCACGCCATGATGCCGAATACCCACAAAAAGTACTGCGATTGCCATCAGTGGCGACTTCGGTAAAGTGTCCCGGAAAAATAAAGCATCAGGGCACCTCGATGGCAAGTCAGCCCCCTACATGATCGACGCCACCTCCACAGATGAGGTTGTCCCGCACCACAGGGCAACCCCCAACAACTTTGCGACAGGGGCAGAAAGAGCTGCTCCTCCTCCTGCGCTTTAGTACCCCACTTCCTATAAGAGGGGTACAAAGAGCTCCCGCTTCAAATGGCTTCGCCCAAGGTGCCTAGGTTCACCCCAGGCTACAGAGCCCCACCTCCATGATAAGGCATAAGCCGTGGCGGGGTTGCTATCTGTAGTACATCAGTAAGACGAAGTGCCATGCTGCACAGTAAGATATAGTGCAATTGCACAAATTGCAGCATTGCTGCTTTAAGTTGAATTGGGCCGGCGCGACCGGAGAGGTACCTGACGCTCACATGATACCGCCGTCAAGTTTTGTGATCCGTTGGGGGATGGGGTGAAGGGTCTGCATATGCGGATGTTACTGGGCGTCGATAGTCATTAATGTTGGCTGTGATTGCTTGTCTGTCCTCCACAAAAACACCCATTCGCAGCCTTCACACGTGCTTATTTTTGGGTTAAAATTTTAGAGTTCCTCACCCAAGAGGTTAAAACGGGATCCTATTACTATGACTACTATGTCCGCCTGTCCGCCACCAGGCTGTATCTTTCCTGATATAGTTCCTGTATTGTGATTTCTACACAGTTAAAATTGTCACAGATTATGTATTTATGTTGCCACTTTATAATAACAAGTACTTAAAAATACAATTAATTAATTATCGAAGGGGACTCCTATGTCTCCGCAAGATTTTTATAGATAATGGTGTAGAATACTTTGTTTGCAAGGCGGACTTTTCTAATATAATATTTGATTATAGTGTCAATTTAACGGAATTTATCGCGTTTCACTTAGACACAAGAGTGAATAAATAACATTCGCGTAAATATACGAAAACAATATATATAATATTTGAGATAACTACATGGCCAAAATACCTACAAATATTATAAATGCGAAAGTATATTTTGCGCAAAGACTACTGAACGGAATTTGATAGAATTTAGCACAAACTTTATCTCTAAAACAATTAATAGGTCACTAGGTATGGAAAGTTAGATATTTATACAATATTGTTTTCGCTTAGTACGTTAACCACAAGAATCCATCAATTTAAAACAAGAAGAAAAGCACAATTGTACCATATAAACTATAATTGAAATTTTTCCTTCCATTTGCATTTTTAGTAATGAAACTGGTTCCTACTTGGACCTAGTTACTTGAAGTGTTACAATAGAGAAACGAGAAAAAAGATAGATAAGGAACGTTTTCGATTCGGTATTGCTATACCAAGAGTCTGCGATCTCCCTGCTAAGATATCTCTGGTATTTCATAAACATGTTACATTTCAGGAGCGTCAAGGAATACTGCCGCTGGCTGATCGATCACCCGGAACACAAGCGTCCGCCGTACTTGAAGAGCCTCGGAATGTTCGACCCAGTGGTACTGGATGCCAGGCTTACTTTGGAAATACAACAAGAAATTCCAAGCTCCGCAGTAAACGCTGATATACCAGCGCCTCTGGATCATATTCGACAGCGGTTGTCATCGATTTATTAATCCTACACGGATTAAATCTAAAAAGATGTTATGAAATATTTAAAACATATGTTAACACAGTACACTGTGTATTGTCAAGTTTACACGTACGAAGTTGTTATCATTACACCAGATATAACGAAGTACGAATACATTAATTAAAACGGAAACAAAATACAGTCAACTGCAATGGACGCCGTTTCTATAAAACACTTCTTTGATGACGATATGTATAAATAAATAAGTAATAAATTGTCTTTTATTTCAGCATCATCATCAGACTTTCTCATCCACTGTTGACCGTAGGAGTATTGATGGGTAGACTCATCCCGCTCATTATTATTGTTTAATAACTGCGCCCCGCAATTTTTCGCCCCATTGTGGGGAGCACAAAAGGAAAGCAACGCATCGCCATATTAATTATGCGGATGAGCGTCCGTAGTCGTAAAAGATTGCTCGTTTACCCCCGTATACTAAAAAAAAAAGAAAACACATTTATAACAACATCATAAATGTTAATAAATTAAATGCTATAATTAGTCAGTCATTCTGTATTACGAATTAATATCTCTGTAGTACATAGCAGCTAAGACTCACCTGGCTGCCGTCGCTTTGACCAGTCTTTGCAAGTAGTCCCTATCATAGTTCCCTGTTTTCATTGGGGTGGGGGAGTTATGTTCTCTCGACAATTTATTTACCTAACTCCAACTCGATCTTTGTGCAGAATATGAATGAATGAAATGGAATTTTTAAAATGTTACCTTATCTATACATAGTGGAATGTTTGATTGGTTTTATAAATTTATATCGACATAGATTTTATACTTGGTTGGTAGATACTTTATTTTGTTAGTTTAAATAGAGTAATGTTCTGTATTGCTGTACTTTAATTGATGTACTAGTAAGAAAATTGAAAATTTGTGTACGTATTGATATATCTAAATAAATGAAATTAATTAATTAAATATAGTACTAATTAACATATTATTTATTCGATGTTGTATGTAGATTTCAAATAATTAAATATATATTTAAACGTTACAATTATAGTCTACAACTATGTTCTATTTGATATAGTTACGCATCAATTTTTTATATTAATTTATTTGCGTTTGCGTCTCCTTTAGTTGCGATAGAAAGATAAGATGTGATACAATTTTATAGTACCTACTCAGCGCTAAAAGACGTCCACGCGCTGTCTAAAATACACAGTTCTTAGAATGTATCGCTTACGTTAATACATAATTTTTGATTCAATTTATATCAGTTAAACAACACTGATACAAGTACGCTCAAGAATAGTTGTGCATACAAGATGGAGTTCGAAACCGTTCTGAACGAAGAAATAGGTCAAATTGGAAAGTACCAATTAATAAACATATTGCTTTTAATGGTTCCAACAACAGTTTCCGGATTCTTCGCTGCGGATTACATATTTACCGCTGGTAAGCTGCCGCACAGATGCACAGTGCCATTGTGCGACGGATTATCACCGGAATATGCTCCTGAATGGATTCTCAACGCAGTACCAGAAACATCAACAGGATTCGACGATTGTTCACGTTATGTCAGTATATCAAGCAGTGTAATTGACAACACTACATGCCCCGTGGAATTATTTAACAGAAATAGAACAGTGCGTTGTGACGAATTTATATATGAGCGGAATAACACAGTTGTTTATGATTTTGGCCTCGAATGCAATGAGTGGTTGCGAGCACTGGCTGGCACCTTGAACAGTGTCGGAGGAATGTTCTGCCTTCCACTAGCCGGGTTCGTATCCGATCACATCGGGAGACGAATTTCTATAACATTTTTCGCATTCAACGGCGCCCTAATCGGTGTTGTACGTGCATTTTCAGTCAATTATATTATGTATGCAACATTACAATTTATGCAAACGGCTCTCGGCGGCGGGTTGTACAGCGCTGCTTATATATTGGCTACGGAACTTGTCGGCGCCAAATATCGCGTTGCAACGAGCGCCACTATGTCATCGTGTTTCGCTTTCGGCCAGGCGCTGTTTGGGGCGATCGCTTCCGGCGTCCACGAGTGGCGTAATCTGACATTGACCGCATTTACTCCTCTATTCCTGCTGTTGTCCTATTATTGGATCATCACAGAGAGCCACCGGTGGCTTCTCAGCAAAGGTAAGAACGATGAGGCCAAAGCTACACTAGAACGCGCCGCTCGGTTAAATAAAAGGTCAATATCTGTTGACAAAATGAATTTCCTGCTCACGGCTGTTACAAAACAGGAGAAATCTAAATCAAACCCGAGCCAAAGTCTACTATTGATGCGTATTATGAATTCTCCGATAATGTTGCGTAGATGTTGTACGACGCCCGTATATTGGATTGCAACAACATTTATTTACTACGGTTTATCAATAAACTCCGTGAGCTTATCTGGAAATATGCATTTGAATTATATATTGGCGGCTCTAGTGGAAATACCTGGATATTGGACCGCGGTTTTAGTATTGGACCGAATTGGTCGCAAGCCTACTCTGTTTTTAGGGTATGTTATATGCGCTGCTTGCTGTATTGCATTTTCCTTTTCTCCCAATGATATGTACGTAATATCTCTTATTTTATATCTTACCGGTAAGTTTTGTATTGGTGTCGTGTTTACGTCTCTGTATCTTTTTACGTTGGAACTGTATCCAACTAGACATCGGCATTCGTTCATGGCATTCTCCTCTATGTTAGGTCGGATAGGTTCTATTGTGGCACCGCTGACGCCTCCGTTGATGGCATACTGGAGTGGAATGCCGTCTGTGTTGTTTGGTATAATGGCAACGATAGCAGCACTATTAATATTGACACAACCGGAGACGCTTGGCCGTAAAGTACCAGATACGTTTGAGGATGCTGAAGAAATAGTACAGACTAAGAATAAAAATATATTTATTAATTAGTTATAAGTAGGTATAATGCAGTGTGTTTCATTTAAAAACTAATACAATTTTTGTGGTTATATTGGTTTTTTTTTCTTATCCCAAATTTCATAAATTCATACATATTTGTCACACTGTAGCTGCGTAGGAGATGCATCAGATTTCAACCCTGAAAGAGCTACTAGCGACGCAGCTGGCAGATCATATTATACTAATTACTTGCTGTTACCTTTGATCCCGACACGACTGATATTTATTTGTCCATAATTGATTAATTTAATTAATACAAGTACGATGTGCATATTTAATTTCTTTATTTTAAAATTAGATATACCTTTCTATCGATTTAACATTTTTTTTAGATTGACGTCTGATTCCTTTTACTTATGTTTACTTACTCTTGGTTATCTATTTTTATTACCTTTGGAAGCGTAAAAACAAGCTATTCTGACTACACTACTAATTAAAGAAGAAACTTTGGTATATTAAAAGTATAAAATTATAAAATACGTACATAACGAGTTTTACATAACGCCTTCAAAAATTATATTAGCAAAAATTTTTTCTTTTGTGATTATCACCTATAAATAAGTGTATAACATAAAACATGTCATGTTGTTATTGCACGGAACTATATTCCATAGGTTAAGTCAAATTGTACTTTGTTCATTCATTATTTTAAATATGTGTTATGTAGCTGTTTTATTCCTAAATAAATAAGAAGAAGTACCCACTGCAGTTATCGTTTTGAAAGCTATAACTTAGTGAATTTAATATCAGTTCTTATGTATTTATGTGTAGATTTCAAAATCAACTTATTGCTTGGATTAAAATTATATTTCTTTGTGTGTAATGAAACAATTTGTACATGTACGTGGTACAATCTACAGGTTAACATTATGCAATTCAAATTTATCTCTGACAAGTGTCTGAAATAGATAAAATACAAAGCCTAAACTCTCTATATAGATAGGAACCTTTTTACGCGATACATTGATCTAAAATTATGAGGATCGATACCTACATAATATGTTAACAATTTTAAATTAACCTCTTATATCATTTTATTTTATTTAAGTAAGCGACACCGACGTAAATTATCCAGCTGTTACCGGGACTGATTCTGCGTGGACAGCAGACAAAACCACATGCAAAGGTCATTATTTATATAGCCAACATGCTATTCTGATCTATAAGCTATATTGTTTTAAAACTTTCACTTAAATCCATTCAGTAGTTTTTCTACGTGAAACATTAAGAAACATTCATCTTATAAAGTTTCACGTTTACAACACTAGCAGCATTGGAAGCAGTTCATGAATCATCAACATCTAGTAGGAGAGGCCTGTCTTTATGCGTGATAAGCCAAAGTGATTGTGATAAGTTGTTACGCGACTGTATCTCTTGCAATTATATTCCGGATGTAAAATGTTAAGATAAGATTTTGGTTTTTCAAGTTTGTCCAAGATAACATCACTATTTTAATCCAATAGTGTAAACGTAGAATGTAATTTTATGTTTGTCTGCAATGAAATTTATTGATAGGTTTTTAAGTTTAACAGTCGAATTTTTAATATAATTACTATTATTATCAATTGTTGAAATATTATTTTCAAATGGTTGTTTACATGCTCCTCATTATTATATATCGTTAGAAAACTTGTCATTTGAATACGTCAGGATTTAAAAAAAGTTAATATGAAGCGATTTCGATAGTTAGCTAAATTAAATAATTCACTTTACAATGTGTATGCATTATATGTCTCTCTCGAAGAGCATTAATTTAAAATTACTTCTGTGCACATACATCACAATTTTATAATATATTATTTATATTTACTTGAGCAAATAGAGGAAGGCTTTTATTTTCTATATATAGGGGGACAAACGAGCAGTCTGCTGTAAGCAAAGGCGCATTTAAAAAACGTCTCCTTTCCTTCTCCCCTCCAATAGGCCACAGGATACTCATAGACATCAAGAAACGCGACAACACTTCGCAGCCGTATTGAATAAGCGAGAGGTACCTCCTCGAACGTGCTGACACTATTCGGCCGCAATGCAGCATCCACTTACTAGTACTATTTACTACACAGGCAATACCGTATTGTACTAGGTGGGTTGGTGCATGACTCTACACTCCTCAATCAAATAAAAATAATTTCACTTATTAATTCCACATTTTTCAATCGCCTCTGTGGTGTAACAGTGCGGGTGTCGCCCGTTAAGATCGTCAGCCGCCTGGGGTCAAGGGTTCGATCTCTAGATCGCGCAAATGTTACTAAATGTTTCTCAGATTATTCGGAACACGCATTAAATTTTTCAGGATTGGAATGTGCCCGAAGTGGCCATAGGCTTGCCACCTATGACATCATGGGCCTCAGTACCCTGGATAATCGTGAGTGTTCTAGTATATTTACTCGACTTACGAGTTGTGGATGTACTAGCACACCTCTGCCTACCTCTTCAGTAATAACAGACGTGAAGGTACTTTTTTTCAGTATTAATATAAATGAACTATATATTAGTTCTTCGCTACACCGCGAGATGACTCTGAGCGTAATAAAAATAATTTTAAATATTTCTCGTTCATGACAGCTTTCAAATACATTATGACTATAAATCAAAATTATTAACCTTTATTAATTATTATAAATATGTAAAAAATTGACAATAGTTTATTATATTATTGCTAAGGTTTCAAAAAGGAAATATCTTAAAAAGTGAAAAAGGTGCAACGACCTTTACTATCCAGCTGTAATGGTGTATCTTTAGTTTTAACACTAAGTTCATTCTATTAAAAAGCAGCTTAATATTATTGAACTTATCCTGACATCTGTTATCTCTAACTGTAACTAATGTGGCAATGTGGTGTAGCGGACGTCTTAGTTTTAGTTAATAATAAGAGGTGACTCTGTATAATAAGTAATTGTTGATTAACTGTTTTTCTTTCTATAACATAAGGCCGCAAACGAGAAATCGGAGCCTTTTCATGACTACCCACGCCCATGGACATACGCATGATTGTTACGCAGATACGTTGCCCGCCTATCATCCCCCCCCCNNNATTAGCCACCGGCTACTCACATACCGCAAGCAAGGCGACAGCGACGCTGTCACTTTACGCTGATACCAAGTGAGCGAGAGGTACTTCCCCGGTTGTGCCAGCCCAATTCCGTTGCATAGGAGGATGTAGTGCCATGCACCACGCATGGCACTACCGCCTCCTATACAGCATGGCACCTCTTGCAGAAATGCATGAATTCCCTCCTGAATTTATTTAAATGTAAGCGTCTGGGAAGAAATGTTGACTTTAATAGTATCAAATGAACGAAATGAAATATTCTTTCCTATGTGGCATAAAAGCGAGCCAGTCTTACGAGGTGATTGATACAAATGTAGAAGTATGCAGTCCTCAGTGGTTACAAAGACTTCCGCTAGATGTCTGCATAATAATAAAGTTTAGTGGCTGTAGCACTAAACTAATAGATGCATACAATAAGTAAGAACTACCTGTGTACCAATTGATACCAAATAATGTACTTTGAAGTATAACTCCCTTACGCACGATTGATTGGGGAGTAAGCTGGTGACTGAGTGACGAGAGCGTATCGAAAATGGGGCGAAAGTAAGTTTACTGGGAAATCTAAGCCAGCGAATATAGCACGAGTTACACGAAATTTGTGGCGTATATTTAAGATATATCTCATTGCCTTTTTCACTTTGGTCCTGTGCTCACTCGTATATTTAATTTAATTTTTTATATGCTGTTAGGTGTCGTGGCTATTCAACGTATGTGCACATGGGTGGGCATTCCAATATTTATGACTTTTCTGCCTTTATTCACATTAGTATCTTCTCTGAAAATTATAAATATACTCTGAAACGGCATAGAGACAGCTGTTTGAACTATAAGCTCTTTTCATCTGGATAAGACACATATCTCATAAATATTTTGTTTGCCCCCTAAAGGAATAATCAGAGCCTTTTCAAGACTACCAACGCCTATAGACAATAATAGCTAATAAGTCGCAATAACTCATGAAACGCGCAAGACATTTAGTAAACACTTGAAAACTTCCCAAATAAATTTTAAGAACCATATACTGGTACTTAAGCAAAAAATAATAAAAAGCCTTATTTAAAGAACCTCTAAATAGTATAGCTACGAAATCTATAATGTCAATACTAGAAGTATTACTATCACAACATTTGACGCTGTCATTTGCTTTTTGAGAAGAATTAAAGTTTATCTGAGTGTCATTTTTTGTGTTATGAATTGAAAATGCCTTGCGGGAAACGGCCGTTGGTGAAGAATTGGGACAGACCGCGTAACATACGAGTCATAAAACCGTCTCGTCTTGAGAAAACCGAAACTTCCGTAAAAGTCCATTGGAACAACGTCATTAAAGATTTGGAGTCATCGTATAGAAATGATAGAGTAAGTATGATCAGCATTTCGTTTGTGATATTGCATCATGGAATTTACATGGTTGTAATGGCAATACCTCTTAAAATCCCTTTAATTTTTCTTAATCCATTATTTTTCTATGTTTTTATCAATGTCTAGTTCTGGGACTCCTATAGCGAGACAGTTCGAAATATTGTTGGACCCAATATATTTCGCAAACTTGAAAAGATCTACAACTTGCCCACCGCGGACATAAATTACAAGCCATTGTCCGAAAAATCGTCGCAACAAGCGTCCACCGAGTTCTATAGACCTATAGTAAGAAAGAAACTGGTATGAAACATTTTATTTCTTTTATCCCTGCTTGAAAGGCACGACATACAGGAAACTCAATTGGTGACGTTGAAAACCGGTGCTAGGTTAGGTTGCATGGGGGTCTGGTGGTGTTTGGGGCTCGCGGCACATTACAGTGCTGTATACCCACTAAAGCCACCGCGAGTACCGTCAGTGCCGTCATTGGAGAGATTCCCAGGAACTGCAAATTACTAGGACACCTAGCCAGGCCCCTAAAGGACCGAAACCACCTCCACAGGGGTAGAGGTTGTCACGCACCACAGGACAACCCTGCCTACTTTGTGACAGTGCAATGGGGTGTTCTCATCCTCGACCCGTGCCTAGTGCGCGAAAGCGCCTCTTTCTAGTCTTTAGTCCCCTGTTCTTATAAGAGACAACCCTCAAAAGAGCAGCCCTCTCGGTTCAATTGCCTTCGCTTGGGTTCGCCCCAGACTACTGAGACATGAACCATGATGAGGATTTCATACCTACCTAGCTCATGCCGAACCTAACCAATACACGCTATGTTTTTCTCACTTCTATTTATTGTTCTGTGTTAAACTAATGTAGATGTCTTTAGTGTTGTGGTCAAATAAATGTTTCTCTTTCTTTTTTATAATATTCAGTAAATAATCATATATAGATATCCCTAAGACGGTTAAAGTAAATATTAAGTAATGTAAAAATTAGATACGATAAAACTACTTGTATGGATTTTATCGCGGTTTATTTAATTATTAATCAGCCAGTTTCGGAAGCAGTTATAGCAGTGATGATCACGGGTGAACTGAGTTTATATAATTAAACCGCGATGTAATGAGTAACATTCACGGAAACCTAAGAAATCAAAAATAATCTCCTAAAACTCGACCTGTGTCTTGCGTTTCAAATTCGTGTTGTATGGCTACCTAGAATTTCACAATTTACCTTGTATATTGGATATAGATAAGAGTTAAATAACCAATTGTTTTCATAGTATAGGGGTATCGAAACCTGTTGACACCATAGGCATCCACATTATTGTTATCATACAGATACGTTGCCCGCCTTTCCTCCTCCCTGACAACTGGCCACCGGAGTAGCCGATACAAACCGCATAAAACCTGCCTCGTTTCGCTTCATACTATAGAGTATTTGTCACTTTAAGGCGGTATCACGAGAGCGAGAGCTACCTGCCGGTGTCAGTCCAATTCCACCACCACCACCACCACCTCTTACAGTTGTGGCCATTTGGAGACTTCCGAAGTCTAAAAACATCTGCCCAATCTAACGTCACGCCGATACGTTGCCCTCTCCAATACGAAAGTTGTAAAATCAAGTGATCGCATTTAACAAAAGCTGACCTGAAATCCTTTTTCCCTTTCGAGATCTCAGCCACATATTCTACTATGGATTTTGATGCAAATCTATACAAGGAAGATATAGAAGAAACGGGCTTGGCTGGGGACGTAGATAAATGGTCATCGTCTTCGGATGTGCATGTGTCGAAAAGTAAAAGTGTCGTGCGAATTAGATCCAGCTCAAGGACAACATCTTCGAGGAACTTGACGGGGAGTCCGGCGAAGCTCTACTCGCGGACTACTCAAGATAGCGCCGATTCTGGAACATTCACTTCAGATGATTTGATTGTGCACCTTAGTGGGGGGTCGAGGTAGAACCAACTTATTATTATTATATTAAGCACTATATGTGTCCCACTGTCGGGCAATGGGACACATATAGGTCTCCTCTATTTTTCTCTTTTCTCCATCTGGAGTTTGAAAGTAATAAATCTTAGAAACATAGTCAATGTGAAATTTTGTATGTTTGTTAGGCATTTTTTCACACAAATGAGCCGTAAGGGATCTTCAGTTGACCACTGATGCCCATAAATGCATGAAAAGCGGCAGAGTAGCTCTCACTTTGCAGCGGTTGTGTGCAGTACTTGCAACCCAGCAGTGGCACATTACCTTACAGCCACATGCTTAGTAGAAGTTAAGGATCTTACCGTCTGGATGATTGACACTTGTTAAACTCGCGTGCTTTAGCTAATTTATAATGTAATTGTGTCTTGGTATTGTAATTGTGCGGCTGTTCATAGGCGTTCTCTGTCATCAATGGAGTCCCAACCGCTCGAAAAAACCAAATGAACTAAAAATAAGATTTGTCGTTTTTTTTTTTCAAGTTCACAATCGAATAGAAAACATTCAAAACAAAATCCACATTTCGATATGCTGTACTGCAATGAGTCTGAGACGGACATGATCAAATGGAAGTCGAAATATAAGCAGAAGACGTTCGAAGTGTCCGCTTCCGACGAATTTAGCAAAAAAGCCGAAATTATGACTAAAAAGGTAAATCATTACTAAAGGTGTGTACGCTGCCGCAGTTTTTTAACAGTTCTATGCTGACGTGAGTGTCCGGTGCCGCTGCGGCTACTATAAGACACGCCGGGCCGCAGCAGGTCTGATAGGGACTTCTGTGAGAGACCCGCTGGTCGGTAGGTGGATAGAAGGCCCCATCGATTTCCAAAATCGTGGAAGTGGAAGATGGTGATACCCCGACTCTGGCACCTTCCAGGTGATATGACACACATAATCACCAAGAAATCCATGACCAGCGAGTACCTGTGCCACGCGAGAGGGGAGAGGTTTCCTCCTGCGCACATCCACCGCTCCTGGTTCAGGTAGTACTGCAAGGGTGCGTTGTCCATAACGACACTAAGCCAGCTCGTGCCCCATTTAATATTTACAGCTTATGATTTATTATAATACTAGCTGACCCGGCAAACGTTGTTTTTCGAGTTGGGTGAACAACCCTCATAACGTAATGGTATAAAAATAGATAGTAGTCGATTCTCAGACCTACTGAATATGCATATGAAATTTGGTAAATATCGGTAAAGCCGTTTCGGAAGAGTAACATTGTGACACGAGTAATTTTATATGTAAGACAGTGTTATCTAAGATCCGCCCCTGTTTCGCAAATGAATAATTGATGCAATAAAAATTTTCTCGGGAATCCTAACGTTAAGAATTATAATACTTTTGTAAGTTGATTAATTTTTGTTATATATTCATGCGAAGCCGGGGCGGAGACTAGTTTGTTAAATAATTCCGATCGAATTTCATTCGCTAAGCGACTAGTATACATTGTTATATAAACTATTATATTAATATTATTATCATTACAGATCGCAAAAGATTTCCATGATTGGTGGGAAGGGCTAGGCAGTCACGAGTTTAAAAGTGAATTAAGATGCCCAGAAGACATAGAAGCCTTGTTTCAGGTGTGTGCTCTTCTTGCAAATGTATCCCTGGTTACTTCTTATATAGAAATATCAACAACGAAATTTCATTACCCAGCGATCATTGCCCCCACTGAGGTCACTCTAGGGATATAGGTATTGTATGTGAAAAACATCACATCCTTTTTTAATATATAAAGTAATATAGGACGAGCAATCGAGTCCTTTTCATACCTTCTACCGCCAATTCACATCTGCACAAATTTTTTTATAGCATAAGAGGGCAAACGCGCAATGGGAGCTTTTTAATGACTACCGACGCCCATGGACATTCGCATGATTGTTATGCAGATGCGTTGCCCTCCTATCGACGTCAACGGGATAGCGACGCCGTCATTTTACGGCGGTATCAAGTGAGCGAGAGGTCTCATTCCCGGTCGGGCCGGCCTAATTCCGCTGCAACGCAGCATGATACTACATCCTACTATATCATATCAATTATATTTGGTAATATGATTACGATAATTCGGTTTGAAGCGAAGTTATTACGTTTATCTAATTAATAAGGCATTATGCTTTGACTACATCCCATTCAACTATCAAACTTTGACCGTTTCTTAATGAATACATATCGTGTAGCGTTTACAATAACAAGCGAACTGTACTTTAAAATAATTACTGTCACAAGGGTATTGCCTTAATAACTTCGAATTTCTTTAATATATAAGGAGCAAAAGAGTAGTCTGAGCTTTCTAGCCGACGCCCATAGACGCATTGCGTAATTGTAGAGCAGATCCGTTCCCTTCCTTCCCTTATACTCTGTAATGGGCCACCGGAAACTCGCAAACTTCACGAAACTCAGTGTAGCTCTCAACTTAAGATGGAGCAGTGTCTCGGTGTTCATGCCCGCTTCTTTCGGCTGCTATGCATCATACCACAACCCCATATTTAATATTAGCATCAGAAATGGTAACTTCAAAAGCTATTTCCTCTTTTATAGTACCTATTGGGGTACAAACGAGCAGTCAGAGACTTTGGACAACTACCGACGTCCAGACATACACATTATTGGTATCATGCAGATGCGTTGTCTTTCTCCCCTCCTCCCTTCAAACGGGCGAAATATGTATGCTGAAAGTGCTTGGGTTACACAAATAGTTACAGACTCATCATTGGCATATTATTTTAGGTTTGGTTTGATGAGCACGCCTCGCGTGGACTCGTTCTGGATCCCAAAATAATACCATGTGTCCTTGAGTCCATTGCAAATTATTTGGGCATAGAAAAGGTATGTTTCTATACAGCATTATCTACGGTAAGGTAAAATAATATTAAAAGAAGGTAAAATGTAAAAAATTAATAATTCTTGAAATTATTTTGTAAATTGCATTTAGAAGGTAATCACCAAGTTGTGCTTTCAAATGTACGGTAAACAAGTGTTTACGTTGTACATTTTCTATAAGAGTAAACAAGCAGAGCCACGCGATTCGACCCGCGTTGTCCTCCCCCAAAGACCCACCCTTAGTGGTGGAGTTTGGTAAAATTCTTAGCAGATGTCTACACCCTAAACGGAACTACCGAATTTCAAGTTTATTGGTTTTATAGTTCCTGAGATCTTGTGGTTAATCAGTTGTATTTCGTATATGTACTGCTGTGTATATACTGCAAAGTTATAACAACAAGAAATCAATAGAACATGTAAATATGGAAAAACACTTTCATTACTGATTGACTGATTGACTGACAGATAGAAAACGCACAGTCAAAAATAGAAGTACCTAGAAAAATGAAATTTAATACAGAGGTTTATTTCATGATGTGTATGAGCACTAAGAAAGGATTTTTAGAAATTCAATCCCTAGGAGGGTGAAATAACGTGGTGAAGTTTATAACATGGAATTTCACCATGTCCCGGGGGTGAAAGTGCGGGGAGCAGCTGTTTTAAATATTTTATATTCAAAAACAGGCGGCATGTCCTAAAGTCCTGAAACGACAAGTAGCGTTTGATGTCCACGCTGAGACAAGCCCGCCTCATACAGTAGCATTTTCTAAAAGCTTGCCTCAAAAGATGAAGCATATTTCACCCCAAAACAACACAAAAGAACTATGGGGTCGAGTGAAAATACCTCAAGACATAAAATCCATGGCGTGTGTTTGGGAAGACATTAAACACTTAACGTAAGTATATAATAATATTATAAAGCTCAAGAATTTCTTCGGTATGATGTACCACTTATTAATTACAATAAAACTACTTTTAGGGATTTTATCGCGGTTTATTTAATTATTGAACTAGGCCGATGTTTCAGAAGCTTTACAGTCAAAATATACTTGTACGTATGGAAAAATATTTCCACTGCTAGATTGCTACGACCAATGGGACCGAAATTATGCGGTTAAAACCGCGGATATTTCATTAATATCCCAGGAAATAAATTCTGTTTATATAAATTTTGACGTTTGTCGTTTCTTAGCTCATTGTCGTACTAAAAGTTTATAAAAAATAATGTAATAGATGTATCGCTCAGTATACTCTTAAATCATTCATTTAAAGTCATTGTTTTGTCTAGAAGTAAACGAAGTGGAATTTCAAAATAAAATCAAAGTTTTACAGCTTGTTGAACATTAAAATACTGTCTTGACCAAAAATTGCGATTAGTATCAATCAGGAAGCGCAACTTCAGACTATAGTATATTTTGAGATGAATCAAAGTAATGGAGGCCTATGTCCAGCACTGGACCGTCCACCGGACGACGTCGTCCGGATGATGATGATGATGGTGAACCAGAAATAGCACGTCCACCTATAGGGGATCTATAGATCACTCCACCAAAATATTGTTTACTTTTCTGGTGCACGAACAAAAAAGATGGTGATATTTTTCTTTGTATTTAACATAATGGAGCTAAACAGTAGTAGGAGGCTCTTGTTGACAACTGACGCCCATCGAGATCCAATTAGCCCTTACGCAGATGTGTTTGCAGGTGTTGCACCCCTTGTCTCTTTACGGTGGTCCCCAGTCTTGCCAATCCAGGTCGGCTGCAATTTAGAATGACGCTACCTCTTAGCACTTATTCCGTTAATTATAAAGAAACGATGATTTTTAAGTTTCCAATTGCTTTTATCGCGGTTTATCTAAGTATAATTAGTCCGTCCTTTACCACGGTAATCTTACATGTCGGGACTATAAAGTAGTTAAATAAACCGCGATAAAATCCGTTAATGTAGTTTCATTACATTAAATATCTGATCATATTTAAATTTCATATTTCAGATCAACTAAAGAATTCCACAAATGGCTAAAACTCAAGGGCCATGTGCCAATGCCCTCGATCTTGAAAGAAATAGATAAATCTGCGGTAGAAAAGAAACAACCGTTCGTATTGCCATCCGACTATGTGTTGATTGGCGGGCGTGAAGCTGAATCTGAAGATGACCTGGAAATACCTGTCTCAAAATTTCAGCTGGAACTAAAAGATGTACTCAGCAAATTGTCTGTGTAACATTTTATTGTTTTTTTTTTGTGTCCCTATTATATTTATAATAATGGCGACACCAATAGATTTTTTATTTGCCAGATGCTTGCAGAAATATAATGTTTTCGTGTTATTTCCTAGGTTATTTGTCATTACTAGTATGTTGTATAAGTTTTAAAGTATGTCAGAATTTAAAAGAAGGTGACAAATGTAAAGTAATTTATGCACGTATCAAAATTTATCGGTAATCCAAATATGTCTATTTATGGCTGTTATTGTATCTAGGAGGACATATATAGAATCTGCAGAAGGAAGACGCTAGAACTGCGCTGTAAATACTTACGGAGTTTGAAGTCAAAACTCTTTAACCTACTGAGCCTAAACATGACCATGACACTAAACGCAAGTTTACAGTATTGCAACAGACTTTCGAACTTGTTATGCTGATTGCTGGATGTTGGATGTTTCTCTGTCTAATACAATTCTTCAAGAGTGGTGTTGTGGATGTCTGTGAACGTTGGTGATCATTTACTATCATGTAGTTCTACTGATCGCTTGTCTCCTATGCTACAAATATTCCCAACGATGTTTCTTCTTGTTTCTCATGTGAGCGAGAGGTACCTCCCCGGTCGTGCCTGCGTGTACATAGATAAATAGTGATATCCCCAAAATTACCTGCAAAAATAAGAAAACGACCGAGCACTAGGAAAGTGCCTTATTGCAGGGTTTCTCAAAACTATTGTTCCACGTCCCTCATATATTTACAGACATTAAAGACTTTATTGCTGAAAAATACCGGATATCAATACGATTAAATAATGTTACAAAAAAGCAACAAATGTATACTATATATTGAACATTAGAGGGAACAATTAAGGTCATTTTATATTATCAAAGAGCTGCTAAACGATAGTGTTCGTTGGTCCTTTATTTATTTTTAAATAAAATAATAACAAGTGTATATGTAACTGATTAGGCTTCAATCAATTAACCAATCAATATCAGCCCTTATCGGTCCACTGCTGGACATAGGCCTCTTTCAATGAACGCCAGGATGACAGATCTCCTGATACTAGTCTCCTTCCTGGACCGGCTACTGCACGGAGAACGTCTACCCACCTGGTGAACGATCGACCAACACTTCGTTTTCCTAAACGTGGCCTCCATTCCAGAACCTTACTGGCCCATCTGCCAGCTGTTCTTCTGAGTGTGCAACCAGCCCATTGCCACATTCAAGAGTAGCCTTAACCGTAAATAAATAAATTTTTCTTCGTTCTCTTCTTAAATACATTTTCTCATCAGTTCTTTGATATCCTGAATATATTAAGTAAATTTTTAAGATTTTCTTAATAGTATTTTTTTAATCAAATCCAAACTATTTGTTTATATCTTTACGTTGTAGAAGTACAGTATCCATAGGGGGGTTCGCGGTAATTGTCAATGAAAACGTGTTTCCTTTGCGGCCACCTCCAGGTATTTTATTCTCAATTAATATACTAAAATGTTGAGCATTCAAATTGGAAGATATGTAATATATTTATTTATTGTAGAATCCAGTGTGATATGTACACTAGCGCATCCAGAAACTCATTCCAACTGCATGTCCACTACTGCTAGTTCGAGAAATAAATCTCAACTGACATCGTAAGTTTTACACAGGAACAAAGCTAATATCAATTGAGAACATAAAAAAAAACTTTTTTCACAATAGTGCTTGTGGTTGTGTGGATGGTAAAAGACTAACGTCACGTATAAATAATGACACCAGATGTTTAGAACGCGCTGTAGAAAAATCCGCGGTATTACCGTTACCAGCTACAGCCAGCGAAAATATGCCGAATCGTGAAGATGTGTTCCTGTTATTGTTATTATGGATAAATCTGTATAAGTGCATGATTTTGTTGTCAAGTGGTAGTAGAGTATTAATCAGAACTCGCCAATGCATTTTCCACAAGGTCTGTGGTGAGTTGTAGCTTTGACAACATATAGTGCAGCTTGTGTGTGTACCCACGGGCTCAAGTAACTACAGTCAAAAACAAATGAGTGTGGTGTTCTAGAAGACCGCGAGGGGACCCTAAATCTGAAAATATGTATTGAGACCGTTACACTAGCGCCTTATTTCCATTTATTCTCGGTGCTTGAATACTTGTCGTAATCGATACTTGAAAAGAATAGCAAAAAATTTTTTTAGAATAGAATAGGGGGCAAACAACCATTCGGGGGATTTTTGCGTCTACCGACGATCATGAACATCAGCATAACTACTATGTCGATACGTTTCCCTCATTTTCACCTAAAACAATGGGTCTCCGGCCACTCACTGAAGACGTCACTGAAGATGTTGCTCATTTATTTAGTAATTAGCAATAATTACATTGTTATACACTAATGTCAGTTTATTAATTTACTACAGATCACATAGCATATAAATAAGTATGAGACGTTAAAAAAAAAAAAACAAAAAACAATAACGAAAATACAAATCTTGTACGTATGAACAAAGCAAATAAAAATATAATTTTATATAACAGTCTATATCAGTTTAACATACACAGGAAATGCACAATAGTGTAATGAATTCTATTCCTAAAAAAGGAAACTACTCAGTTTTGTGTCTGTTGAAGAAGCAAAGTCCTCACATTGAGTGCTGCCACAAGAAATTCCTCATTATTTTTCCTTCCAGACAGAACCTTCACCGGTTCGTGAAATATAACAAAAGATCGGTAATGTATGTAATTATGTAATTTAACCCATACCAAAAAAAAAGTAATGCAACCCATACTAAAAGACTTTTGTACTACTACTTAATTAGTAGTTATAGATACTTCTTTAGCGTAACGAAATGAAAACTATAATGTTGACTATAGCTTTAATGTGTCTGTTTCTGATCGTGAAAATTTACACTCACCATTTTTTCTAACGCGCCAAAGAAGTATAACTTCAAAAGTTCCACAGACTAACAAATATATGTCCCGATCCACGTAAAGTAACCTTCAAATGTTTGTATCCTTTATTTGCCATGCCACACTAACAAGAGCTTAGAGAGTAAATTCGCCTATAATGGACTAGAGACATTTACTTATTTTTTCATAATAAAATAATACGCTAGGTAGCACCTTTGCTCTACTGAGCAAATTGTAGCCAACGGTGTAGGTTTCAGTACAACGTAAAGACTTGCGTTACATGTGTCTAGTATACGGAAACTTAAACTTCTAGTATACAGAATTTAATTTTCCTTTCGAAAATAAGAAATGTTGTATATGAAAGATTTTTATCTCTAAATCCTCAACCGTGATAAATCGAATAACACATAAATACACGAGTCATCAAAATTTGTTAGCTGTTTCAGTGTATAAGTACTAGAACCCTACTGGTCCATCTGCCATCTGTTCTTCTGTGTATGTGACCAGCTCATTGCCACTTCAGCGAGCCTATTCGTCGCGTGATAACGAATACTTTAGTTATCTGCCTTATAACTTTGTTACGAATTCAGTCGGACAGAGAAACACCCAACAAAGGACGTTCAATACCCCGCTGAGTTAACGCAAACATACGGATCAGTTCTGAATTAAGAGAGAGGTCATCACGGAGAGAACGAGTTGGTTGAAGACTTTCGTATTCAAGTTCTGGGGTATTGGTGACACGAGAATGTGACGAAGCTTCCGGAATGCTGCCGAACCCCACTGAAGCCTTCTATCGGCTTCCTTCTCGAAGTTATATCTACCTAATTGCAATATTTGTCCAAAGTAGACGTATTCGTCTACGACTTCGAGAATAGAGAATAATAGAGTTGACCGGCCCGGAGAACGTGTTCGTTGAACATGACATTATCTTGTTAAAGGTCATCCTAAGGCCAATTTGTCGGGATGATTCATTTAGGCTGTGTAACATTTCCTGCAAGCTCTCCAAACGATTCGGCCAACACAACGATATCGTCGGCGAAACGAAGATGTGAGACGTACTCGCCGTTAATACTTATGTCGCATTCTGCCCAGTTTAAAGTCCTAAAGACGTCCTCCAAAGCATTAGTGAACAGTTTCGGGGAAATAACAACCCCCTGTCGCACTCCTCAATGCAATTGGAGTGGCCTTGTTTGACCTCCCGGATCATAATCAGAACGGATATAAAAGCAGTGATACAATGCTCTCAGTACTTCAACCTGACATCGTTGTAAAGCTTCCAGATCAGCGCAGGTTTCGACGAAGTCGAAAGCTTTCTTATAGTCCACAAAGGCAAGGCACAGCGGCAGATTATACTCATGTGTCTTTTGTACGACTTGCCTTATCGTAAGGATGTTATCCATGGTACTACATCCTCGGCGAGACCCAGCCTGCTCCGGTGGCTGGAATTTGTCAAGCTCTGTGGTGGGACGATTCGTCAAAACTCATGAGAAGTACTTGTAAATATGGCCTAGAAGAATAAGTGAAATTGGTCTGTAATTTTGTAGAAGTGATTTGTCACCCTCCTTCAAAAATAAAACAACGTCTTTTCCAATTCATGCCTTGGGAGGTACGCCCCGCTGAAGTACGATATAATTTTTTTTTTACTGCTCTTAATACAGGTTTACCTAATGCTCTAAGATGCTCGACTGTAATACCGTCCCTCCCCGGAGCTTCTCCCCCTTTAAACTGCTCAAGAGCCAGACTAATCTCACTCAAGCTGACGTCCAGCAGATTACCTTTCAAATGTCGTGTTGGAAAATGGCTTGCTAGCGGATCGTTGTTTAGAATATGAGGAGCGTGCCACGTATACAACTTGCTATAGAAAGCTTCGATCTTACATAAGATCCCAGGCTTAGTAGAAACGGTAGCCCCAAAATCAGTCCTAACCCTTGTCAGATGACTTCTTCCAACTTTCTTCACAAAAACCTTCGACGAGGATGGAAACCTCGCCCATTGCACTGTTCCAAAGTTGGTGGGGCTGTCCTGTGGTGCGGACAACTGAGGAGGTGGCGTCGGTCCCTTGGGGGCTGACTAGCCGTCGAGGTGCCATGACGATTTGCTCCTCCGGGGCACCTCACCAAAGGTGGCACTGATAGCACTCGCGGTGGTTTTTGAGGGTATACGGCACTATAATGTGCCGCGAGCCCCACACACCACTGGACCCCACCCAGGGCCAGTGAAGGCGCGTAAATGCGACGATACTGAAATTATTCAAATTCATATTGAATCGCAAGTTCAAAGTATAATTGAAAAAAGTGATTATATCGTGTATCAAATCCTAGTTAAGTACTTAATTTATATTCTACACTGTAAACAATAATTTTGAATACACGCTGCTGGTTCTTTTCAACAAAACAATGCTAAAAATGTTAAAAAAACAACAACACAAATCATATGCTTTTATACATAAATACATATACTGAAATATATATATATATATAAATATCTACAACTGTTATCTAGTACTTTGTATATTTAATAGCACTGGATATATACTTCTTAAACACTAGTGGTGCATATAAAAAGACTAAAATACTACTACTCTACACACTTGCTCGTTGGGATACACACAAACACTAAGATAAACTCAAAAAAAGAGTTAATACAACAACTAGAACTACACATGCGCTCAATTTTGATTGGCTAAAACTTACAAAAACACTAAAGATTTATCACATATACATACTCTTAAATATTATTTGTAATGGTTAACACCACCAAGAGTATAAGTGATATCGATAAACTAGCAACTGTAGAATCCATCTCATGTGATTTGAATGAATTTAAGAAATAATATAAAGAAAGGACTTCACTATCATTAGTCAAAACAAAGAGAAGAAGCATATATCACAACTTAAACGATTTTTTGTTAGACTTTAAATTTCTTAATCTTGAAGTGTCAGTGTTAAAGAGTGTTATATTCGTCCCAACATACCTATTCCAAAAATTACAAACTATTCAATTTTTCACAACCTCTTATCAGCTAAATCGTAATGATGGAGTTTGTTGCTTACGTTAAAGATGGATTAAATCCTGAAATAGTAGAACTAAAGCTAACACAAGAATCTTGTCTAAAACTAGAAATACTTCACCATACAATATTATGCATTTATCGTTCACCATCAAATTCAAATGCGGATGCCTTCACTGAGTCATTATTCCATCAATTAGACTTACTATCTACGCACAGCAACACCATTATTGCGGGAGACATAATTAACCTTATCCTAAAAAATCTTAACATGTTAGCAACCTATGGTACCTTACCTGGACACATACACCCTACTAGAGAGAAAAAGTGTCTGGATCACTTTATGATAAAAATAAATAAAAATAAACACAAGGCCTTTATAGCCAAAATACATACTACTGTCACGGACCATTATTCAAAATTTTAGCAATAACAAAAAGTATGCACAGACCTATAACTAAAACAGTAAGTGAAGGAAACTAATAACACAATTAAAACGAATAGTGATTTATTAAAATTATCCTCCTCACCTTATGAATCAGCGAACCACACGAATAGATGTTTTGCCAACATAGGTCCCGAATTATCCAGATTGATAAAATCAAAAATAAGTGAAAAGGACTTAAGCCTATATCTTCGAAATCTACCTTCTCGGTCTCAAGCGTTTGTACTGCACGATACCAATGTAGATAAAATCGATAATATGATTCAAGGTCAAGACAGATAGCACTCCAGGTAGTGATGGTATCTCTACAAAATATATTAAATTCATAAGGCATACGATTAACCCACGCTTAATGTATCTAGTGGACCGGTGTTTTACATTAGGGATATTTCCTAACTCTTTAAAAAAATCTTTAATTGCTCCAGTGTACAGGAGTGGTGATAAAGGTCGTGTTGAAAACTTTAGGCCAACATAACTAAATAAGATTACTAAAATATTTAGAAAATTTCAACATGATGTCACGTCACCTTGTCAATTTTGATTCCACAGAAAATGCTACAATTTCACTTACTACATCACTAACTGACCAAATAGATAAAGGTAAAAAATGTATAAACGTCTTTTTGGATCTTGAAAAGACTTTCGAAATCGATCCTGTTCCCATTTTTTACACAAGCTTAATAAAATAGGAAATCCATTTGCAAATTTCGTAAATTATTTGTCGAACAGTGAATAAAAAATAAAACTTGGTGATATATACAGTATAGAAACAGACGTCCCTTATGGAGTTCCGCAAGGCAGTGTTCATGGCGCCACCCTTTTTTAATATATATTAATGATCTTTTAACATTAATGACGGAAACTCAAATTACTTTGCTTACGCAGATGATACTGCAATAGTCTTCGTGGGCTCGTCCTGGAACGAGGCTAGGAGTACAGCCGAGCAAGGACTATTTCACGTTCCTTCCTGGCTAAAGTTTAGTCTCTTAATGTTGAGCACGACTAAAACTAATTAGATTTGCTTTGGAATTGATACAAGATCACAGCCTAAAGAATTTCTAAATAATCCACGATTGCACTAGATGAATGTGCCTGTCCCATTATTAACAAAGTCTCACAAACTAAATATTTTGGAGTACTAATTGACCATCCACTTTGCTGGTATCAACAAGTTGATCTTATTGTATCTAGAGTTGGAAAGTTTATTTGGATATATAAAAACTTGAGATATGTCATATCAAGAATGAATTGTGAATCCCCAAATAAATTACTAAATAAAATCTATAGAGCTCAGGTTGAACCTATTATTAGTTTTATTATCTATTGGATTTGTATATTTGATATATTTGATAATAAATATTAATATTTATAAATGTTAGCAGAGCAAACCCAGTGCTAACCTTAAAACAACAATCACTGTAAGTGCAATTTTACAAAGTTATAAAGACCAACAAACAATGCAAGTGCAATTTTGCATAGTTATGAAAATCAACGCACAATGTGAGTGCAATTTTATAAAAGTAATTCAAAATTATAAAAGCATTACAGAAGTACAAGAACGTAATCATATTGCTTCTTTCATATCTCCTGACCTGAAACAAATGTTAACTGAGGCGGGATTTGTTGCAGTTGCTTTAACTAAATCACCTCAAAAAATATTCTATTACTTTTGTTATTGCTACATTAGAGTGTACTCATATCTTTCGACACGTGAATGTAGGACTCCCCGAAAAGATATCCATCTGTATATGATCGATTTCCTCAAAACCTAATGTACGAATTTCATTCGGTTTTCACCAACGAATAGAGCGACTACCGAGGATCGTTTTATGTAAAGCAATCCTGCTCATGTTCTTCACGAACGAAGCCGAAGCCGATCGCTAGTTTAACATACATTAAAAACGCTGTTTCGAATATACGTCTATGTATGTGTTAAGATACGCTGTAACACTGTATTTCTATAAGTAGTTGATGAGAGCGCCACCAGCAAATATTGAACCAATAAATGCGCCACTAACCGTAAAAATAGGACTGTCCTTTTTAAATTAGCAATATGTAACTGCAGATTAATTAATTTAATATAATTTAAATGTAGTAAGTCCCGCGTAACAAAGCCTTAATTAACGCATAGGCTGAATTGAATGGAGGGTAATTAGCATATACTAATTATACAGTCACAAGCCTCAACACATATAGATTATTGAAGAAGAAAACAGAAAACATATTTTGTTTTTTCTTTTAAATGTTGCTCAATCGTAGAACAAAACTCATCCGTACGCAAAATTTTTCTGTGACCTTCCTTTGCGTATCGCTTCAGTAGTCGTTTCGATTTTACCACCCTGTTCATCTTGAATTTATCAGTTACGAAAATAATTTAATCCATTACTACTTTGACTACCATTTTCGTACGATCACATCTTCCTCTGCCAGATCTTTCTTTGTCACAAACAGAGTGTAGCCCGTATTTGACTAATACCAAGTGTACTGAGAATTTTAAAAATTGCACTTGGCTTCGTACCTACTTAGTGTAATGCAATCACAGGGAACAGGAACTCCACTTTAATATCGCAAAATATTGTACAATGTATTTGCGCCAAAATGAGAAGACACAAACAATCGTATGAAAAAGACAGATTCCAAATTCCAGTGTATTTTTACTGTAGTACTTATGGCGAGACTAAGGATATAAATGACTGATTATGACGAATAAAGAGGATTACCTAATACGTAGAGAAAGGTAATCCTAACATGATGAGATAGTATTTATCTCTAAAAGGCCGACAACGCATCTGCGGGTCCTTTGGTGTTGCAGATGTCTATGGGTGCTAGGAATCACTTACAACTTCTCGTTTGCCTCCAATACTATAAAAAGAAGTTATCAACATTATAAGTTTGATTTCTTCCTTTAACGTGTAAGAATGTGCTTTCTGTTTTCTTCTTCGCCAATCTATATGAGTTGAGGTTCGTGACTACATAATTGCCCACCCTTCAACCCATTCATCCTGTGCATTCATTAACGACGTAACAGTACTTATGGTGAGACCAAGTATATAAATGACTGATGATGATGAATAAAGAGGATTACCTTACCTTACGTATCTGCCATACGTAGGTAAGGTTATATGTTTTATTTACTTTACATGTAGTCGGTTTAATTTCTTTTTCCGTTCACAATTTTTTTGCATTTACTGTAGGAAATAAAACCAAATATTTTAATTTTGTTTTTTTTTTTTATTTCTTATTTTTGTACTAAAATTTTCGATGCTCATATGAAATATATTATTATTATACTCGTATATTAATTAAAATTTAAATTTAAAGTGTGACTGTTACAGACTAATTGGCCTGACGCGACTGGGAAAGTAGGTACCTCTCTTCATATTAAATTACATGTCTTTTTTCTTTTCAATTACAGACATTGCAAGTAATTATGTAAACTGTCTCCGTTGTCGATGGATCGCGTCGCTGCAGCAACACCCGAAGACTCCAAAGAAATAAGCCACGTCGAGACACCGTGGTGTTTCTGTTGATAGCGAATGTTTGCATGTGGCTGTTCCACACCTTCCCCTGTAAGTCACCAGAGAGTGTAGACAAAGGATGTGAATTCCACGGTAATATTCTATACACCATTTTAGGAAATACTGCCCTACGTCTAATGATGTTCTATCGGTTTCATTCCAGCGCCTGCCTAACTGATTTGGGACTCAGTACAACCGGGGTACAAACGGGGTTAGATCATTAGGCAATAACTGTAAAATAATGTATTTTTAAGTAAATAGATGTGTCCTTATATAAATTTGTCATTCATATTTGATTACATTTGATCTATAACTATCCTCCTAAATAAAAAAAACAACATGTAATTAACGAACATTTACTTGATTGGAAAATATTTCTAAGCACATCAATGTGTTCGTGCCAATTTTATACGTAATCGTAAAACAAAATGACCTTTGTTTGCTGCTGCTGATTTTTTGTGATCAATAAAAAGATGTGCATCCTCATTTAGCTCTTTATTTTTTTCTTATAATAAAAATAAAATTAGCAGCCCTTTAGTTTTTTCTTTTTTTGACGCGGGGAAACGCATTTACGCGCCTTTACCGGCCCTGGGTGAGGTCTAGTGGTGTGTGGAACTTGCGGCATGTGCCCACAAAAACCACCGCGAATGCCATCAGTGCCGCCCTTGGTGAGGTGCCCCGGAACAACAATCATCAAGGCACCTCGACGGCTAGTCAGCCTCCTAAGGGAACAACTCCACCTCCGCAGTTGGGGTTGCCCAGCACTACAGGACAACCCCACCGACTTTGGGACAGTGCAATGGGGTGAGGTTCCCATCCTCGCCCCTTTCCCCGTGCGCTAATGCGCCACCTCCTATTGCTCTTAGGTCCCCTCTCATAAGAGGGGTACCGAGAGCAATTCCTCCTCCTGATCTTTAAGCCCCCTCTTCTTATAAGAGGTGTGTAAAGATCCCCCTCGGTTTAAATGGCTTCGCCTGGGTTCACCCCAGGCTATCAAGCCCCACCGCCACGACAAGGCTTGAACCATGGTGGGGAACACCCTTGGTTCAATTGGCTTCATCCAAGATGTCAGGAAACATCCTAGCCTACTGAGCCTCACCTGCACGAAAAGGCTTTATATTCCCCAATAACCCATTTTTAATAGAATAATATCTAATGATATATGTGCTTAATGTTTTATTGTAGTAAGTCTTGTCTAAATTATAGTACCACATTAAAAACATTTAAAAATAATTTGACAAATAATTGAATATGAGTCTATGGACAGAACATCAAACTGTAGGTATCTTAATTGAATTTGAAAAAAAAATCTTAGTACTAACGTTTACCAGCGATATCTGTACCAATTTCATACAAATAATTGGAATTAGTTTACCTACACAGTTCAGTTTTTTTAGTGTCCTAAAGTAAAAACAAAAAACATGAAAATCTTTATTTTTCGTCACTTAGCACTAGGTGATACGATAAGTTACGAACGTAGGCAAGAAGACTTTTAACACGATTAACACAAAAAACTAATAGCAATTTATCACCAACACTTAATTGAATAAAATGCAAAAATTGAAAGAACAACAGAAAAAAATTAATTTGACATTTCGGAATACTTTTTTTTTGGGCGCCTATAGGGTTAGCGGTGGAATATTTTGACGTGTAAATGGCTGGACTGAATTACCATGTTATGAATGGCAAATATTTACTCCTTTAAATAGTTTCATTATTTGTAATCTCTTTAAACTATCTCATGCAATCCTTTCATATTGCTCGTTTAAATCATAAAAAAGGACCGTGGTACGGCAAAAAAAACGTTATAACGAGATTCACTATTTTTTATATAAAATATCACAGAACGGAATAAGACACACAAAATGTTACTTGACATCCATTGACACTGTGCTTCAAATAATAATACATGTTTAAACTTTCTTAATAATCTTTCGTTTTATTTTAGACGAGTCATTCCTTTGGCTACTTGCTCTGTGTGCCACAACATTTTAACAAATTACTACTCTATGTTGTCGTTGATCGGAAGTACGCCATATTTGTTTACCAATTAGAATACTTTGAAGAAAAAAGTGGATTATAGCTGCATTTGCTTTACTTTTCAACTTGGCAGTTTCATATCACTTTCCCTTCTTCTTAACTTCCCTTAGTTTATTCTGAGCAAGTTCATGATCTTGGTAGTCTTTAATAGAGATGTGACACTTATCGAATACAGTTCTTGCTCACAATTTACAGACAATATTTTGATCTGTAAATTGTAACCAAATGATGACAACCTAATGAAGTTGGCCATCTTTATCTTGGAAGTATTCACCGAGATTGTTTTCGATTTTACAGGCCCTTAGACTATTTTCCATGATGACGAGGGGAAACGCGCCTAGCCGGTCCGGGTGTGTGGAGCTCGCGGCGCATCATAGTACCGAATAATGTAATACCCATTGCATTGTCCCCTCTTGTTATCAGAGGGGTACCTAAGGCAGCCTCCTCGTGGCAATTGGCTTAGTCGGGGTTCAGCGTTCGCCGCAGCCACTATCACGACAAGGCTTGAATCATAGTGGATGAAGTAGCATGTATCGTGTGCTGATGGTATCTGTTCCAAATAGATACCATCAGCACACGACCTTAATATACAGAATACGTGTTGAATTGATAACTTCCTTTTGGAAAGTCGGTTTGCAATACAGTTTAATCCTTCTTACTTTTTTCTTAATCTTTGTCGTTGTGAAAATTATTTATAAATATTTAATATGTAATGGAGGACCAGCTGGCTCAGTTGGTAACGTGGCATAGAGTCCACGTGTTACGCCAGAGGTCGCGGGTTCGAATCTCGCCTAGGTTATGGATGTTTACATATGTGTTATATGTATTAGTATAAAAAAAAATCTTAAA
>JAFELO010000165.1:42740-54119 GCA_017140195.1 Eumaeus atala
TATATATCATCAAATATTTAACCTGAATGTAGAATCGACTAGGAAAAACGCAATCATGAATAGATTAAAAAGTAGATAAACGCGCAATGATATTTGATAAACAATAAACTCCACACGATATTTAAATCGCACGATATAGTACAGTGAACTATGATACAAGTGAAGAAAGAAGAAATGACGAGGCAGGTACATGCCCTGTTATCAAAAAGTTAGGAGGAGTAGGGTTTTTGCATTATATGCACACATATACAGATATGCAGGCGCTCAGACCTTCCTTATGATGGGTTATAGGAAACTCGAATACCACACCAAGCAACAAAGCATTGCTATCACAATATTTGTGGACTTATCATACTACGTTAGTCTAGCCCCACACTGAATAGCCTAAGGACGTGTGTTACAGGACCTAAAAGAGTGTGTAAAAGGTGTGCCTAAGGACGTGTCTCCTATGCCCCACAAGGGGCCACCGGCTACTCACAAACCACACGAAACGCGACAGCGACGTTGTATCAAGCGAGCGAGAAATACTTCCCCGATCGTGCCAGCCCAATGCCATTCCATAGAAGGAGGTAGTGTCATTCACCATATATGGCACTACCACTTCCTAAGATGTGACAATGTCAAACTGGCGTCTACTAAAACGTACTGCTGTGAAGCCGTTAAGGAATAAAATATACATATATATATATATATATTACTTTTGGCCCGTTCATCATATAGGGTTATTGGCAACTCGTCCGTCAGTTGTGAACCAAGATTTCTCTAGAAAACTACCATAAAGACAGTTTAAAGATCTTAACGAACTTTGCAACATATACCTGTATAGTATGAGCTGTATTTAAATGCAGATCACAGACAGACAAAATCTAATAAGTGTAGATACAACACATGTTACTATTGATTTATTAAAAATGTTACATACAATACACATTGTATTGACCTCAAACGAAATCTCGAGCCGGAAACGTCCGATGGAAAAATACAGTTGTGTGAATTTCCTTTTTTTATTACGGCACAAGCGAAATATTGTTCGTAACTTTTACGATGCTTATTGTTGCAGTTCATTTTCGTATGTATCAGGCGCTCATAAAACGCAAGGAAGTAAATTGATACGATAATTACATTTTTATAGCAGATATGTATCATGCCTTATCGAAGATTATAGGAATTATTTTTTACGTTACATTTGCCATCTTTAATCGCAATATTGATTTCGCCTTGTTTACACAAGGAACGATTATGCTACCATTGATTAAATATTCAAGTGTATCCTAGTTCCAATACTAATACAACTGCTGTGTTGACATTCTAAAAATGACGGACACCAATAATGCTAGAAAGGACATGTTGAAGGAGATAGTGAATAGAAAGAATATGGGAGACAAGAAGTTTCATTCTGAATCAACTCTTCAACAGTTTGGCGAAAATGAAGAAGATGAATATGATAGTAATGAAAAAGATCCAGGAGTGAGTGATTATATTATTTTATAATTAGCCACTTAATTAACTTGGAGCCTTATAGTCATTGTCAATGGACATGACATACATAATGTTTTAACACGGTATCGCATAATTTTAAATTAATAAATAATTACCATAAGTACGAATAAAGATGGGTGAATATTATCAAGTATTCACATATTGTATTAATGATTTAAATTGTCAAGTTTTAATGCTAAATCATAGCAAGCAGTCCTAGTGTGGCAACTTAGTATCCATATTTGATTTGTACATTGTAATAAAAACTGAAGTGATTTTTAATAAATTCTTTTTCTCAAAAACACGTGGATATCGTTCAAGTTTTTTTTTTAATCACAAATTGAAATATTTATTTTATTTTTATTTAAATACTTTTTCCTGTCGCTGGTTTGGTGTACTGTTTAGTGTGATAAATCTAGGCACTACGTATCAATGAGCACAACAATACTAAACGCAGGACAGGATAGTAAATATGATTTAGTTCTCATCGACGTTAATAACGATGCAGAAAGTTTTAATTAAAAGACGATGAATGGAAATTTCATACAACTTTGAATAAAGAGGCGAGACTATTCTTAAATTTGAAAAGTTTATTCAGTGCATAGAACATCGGCTACTAATATATTGTTACTGCAAAATCCTGCCTATGATATCGCTTGATCATCAACTCGTCATTTATCCAAATATACCTACTACAAAGTAATACTGATAAACTCAGTAAACCACGACTTTTTAACACAGAGAAAGACAATCGTAACTACGTTATGTTAGTTGTTATCTAAACTTTAACAAGAAAAAGAAACCAGTCTTTAGCTATTTTTATTTTTAAACACACGGAATATCTAGACATGAAAATTGTTTAGGTGACGAATTCGCCCGTGATGTCCTCTGTGGAGGAGGTCCCCGAGCGCCGGCGGACGATGTCGCAGCCGGGGCCCGTATCCGGGAGCCTGCTGACGGCCACCGCGGCCCGCGCGGCGCGCCGCCGACCGCAACGCAACGTCATGTATGCCGACACAGAGAGAATCGTGAGTACACCGATCTCAATCTTTTAATTACAACAACCAACATATTTCACGTTAAGAGAGCGGGACACGTTTGTGAGTGGCCGGTGGCCAATCGTAAGGGAGGAGGAAAGGAGGGCAACGCATCGGCAAAGCAATTATGTGGATGTTGATGGGTGTCGTTAGTCGTAAAAAAAATTGGCAATAAGTGGTGCCCAAACACAAGTGTGTACTATATTTTCTCATCACTCATTAAAAATTGTTCTCAAAGGTGAACACAACCACCTCCGCTCCTTCGCTCTCTTACTATTTACAATTTAGAAACGCGTGGTGATCCTACCCGCAACTAGTAACATTTTTTGTCACTAGACCGTAAAATATTCATTGAATTTTCATTCAAATATCGTGGTAAAAGCTTCGGCGTTTGCGTTACGCAAACTGTACATATTGAGAAGGGTTATATAAATATGTATATTAAACGTGTTATAGTCCCTGCTGCACATGTAGCAAGGAGTTTCTGCTACTGTTAACTTGCGATTCAATCCTGCTTCGTCCTGGAATATTTTCGGATTGCTACCATAACCAATATCACTCAAACCGAAGCCTAATTTTGGTATCTGATTAGATAGCCTTTTCTTACATCGTGGTCCAGCAAAGATAACTCTTGAGCAGTATTTGTTTTGCTAATGGGATCCACGTAAAGTTTAGCTACGACTAGAGGTAAACGCACATTTAATTTTATTTTAGTTTCCTTAAAAGGGGCAAACAAACCCATGCCCATAAACGTCTACATAGAGATTATGCAAGCGTTCATCCTCCTCCCGCCTTCCCTTCCAATTGAGCACCTGAAACTCACACGCCGCACGAAACGCTACAGCATACCTGTCCTGTGAAGGTATTGTGTAAGCGAGAGACATCTCTTCGTTCATGCAGTTACTCTTACAAAATGTATCCTGAAAAACACTCATCATTCTTATCGTAATGTTTTATACATTGTAATGTATACATGTAATTGCTTCCTATGACTACGATGTCCTATGAGTATGTGTAACTATTTCCTGCTTTTTTAACTGAGTAAGTTATGAAGAATGAATAATGGTATAGAAGTGACTTTCAAATAAAATTTTCGAGCCCAAGTTAGATTTTAGTTATTTGTTATCATTATTGATTACCGACAGGGGTACATTGATTTGATGACAGATAATAGTATAGCCGATTGGAGGGGAGGAAAGCAAAATATCTGCATGAGAATAGTGCGGATGTCCATGGGCGTCAGTAATCGTAAAAAAGCTCTAATTGCTCGATTGTCTACTTATTCTTTTTAGAATAAAAGGTAAATTGTTGATTTAATGCTGCTGTTACATCAATAATTTAACCAACATAGTGGCACAGGTGGCATGTGGTGAAGGAGGGTAACGCATGACGAGTTTGCCATTGCTCTTACCCGTGAAGATATTAATGGACATCATCATCAGCCAGACGACATCCACTGCCCCATAGTGCGTCACAGGTCAAGACCTATAACGCACTATGGGGAGACATGAGCCACCTGCATCGTTTATGGACATCGGTAGTCGTAAAATGGCTCCGATTATTAGTGTAAAAAATATCGACCACTTGTGTAAAGAATACTGATTACTTGTATAAGAAATATCGATTAGTTGTGTAAAAAATACCGAGTACTTGTGCAAAAAATACCGATTACTTGTGTAAAAAATACCGACCATAAATTTTGTTAATAACATTGTATTTTCTAAACATTAGCCAAGTTCTAACATGTGTTCATAGTAATCGTTACTATCTAATTATCATTAATAAAAGATATAAAATACTTAAATAACGCCATCTAGCGGTATGTACCAATACTTGACAGCTATAGATCTTGCTCATTTTAACCGTACTCGACAAACCCTACATTAAGCTCGCCCTTGCCCTCTATTGTAAAAAAAATAAATTACAGGCTTCAAATTATTAAGCAGGCGAGTTACCAACAGGTATAATATCCGAATAGGCAGAATTTTGCAATACCATTCTGGTAGTATTAGATATCCCACTATTATGCTTCATATATAAAAGCGAAAGGTCAGTCACTCGCTCGCTCACCATAAAATCTCAGGAACTACAAGTGCAAGGTGTCTCTACCAAGGTATTCAGTAAGACGGGATACTGTGGAATACGCGGGTAAAACCGCATGGACTGTTTGTACATTGTATATATTTTCGGAAAAGGTAGTGCCATGCTGCATAATAGGAGGTAGTGCCGTGCATGGTACATGATACTAAATCCGCCTATGTAACGGAATTGGGCCGGCACGACCGGGCAGGTATTTCTCGCTCACATAATACCGCCCTAAAATGGGGGGAGCAGGGCAACGCATCGGCGTAGTAATTATTTGTATGTACATGAGCAATATATATATATATATATATATATATATATATATAATATCCGTATATTTTTGTTGTATTACATTCCGCAAGAAATATGGTGTCTTTAGTATAGATTTTAGTCGGATAAAAATAGTCAGTTAGATAGTTATAAGAAGACCAGCTAACTTGATTTTATTTTCTATAATTTACTGCTGTCTTTAAAAAACCACCATGCCTACAGCTAGTAGTAGGCTGTGGTATACATTGATAAATAATAATTACTGTTTTAATCTTGAAATTCCAATAAATTATGCGTTTATTTTTATATCATAAAATTTGCCTGAATGATACACTTTTTATTTAACAGTCTAATAATTATTGTGTCTATTTACTTCGTTACGAATTCTGTCGGACAGAGAAACACCCAACATAGCACGTTCAATAGCCCGCTGAGCTACCGCAATCTTGCGCACGAGTCCTAAATTATGAGGCCATGTTCCGGCCCCGTAGGTCATCACGGGGAGAACGCATTGATCATCTCCGTGCGGTCCGGGATGGATGCGAGTAGCCGGAGATCGGCCGCCTTGGCGTTCTTTGAGAGAGGCCCACGTCCAGCAGTGGACCGACACGGGCTGATCATGATGACGATCCACTTTGTGAACACATTTACTTGCGGAAACTTTCGTCACTTTTTATCGCAAATCACCAGCCCGGGTCGCTGTTCGTATTTCTTGAAGTTTGCGAGTTTTCCCGTGGCTTTGTGCGGATGTCCATGGAGCGTTAGAGATGTCTTTTTTACAATTGATAAATACACAAACCAAAGTACGTAAGAAATTGTATAGAGGCAGTGCCGTTGGATATTTAAAAACCTACATGGAGTTTGTGTCTTGGCTCTCAGGATATGCACATTCCATATCGCGTTCATAAGTCTGCAAAAGTTCGATGAATTGATCATTTATCTTAAGAAACGGAAAGATATTTTTTCTTGTAATAACTCTTAAATATATACATTATTTTAGTATTGGTAGGAGGGTGCTCATTGTTGCATTGCAGACAAATTCAGACGGCATGACTAGCTCACAAGATACCGCCGCAGCTATGCCGTCGTGTTTCGCGCATCTGTATGTCTACCGTTACGTTTCGCGTTCTCGTCGGAATATACATAACGTCTTTCTTGCCAAATTTACTCCGTTACATAATTGAATTAAACACGCATTTATAATCCACTGACGTATTATCAACTAATTAGCTATTACGATAGATAAGTACAATAAGTGAAACATATTTGTGAAGTTCAGAATTGATTTGATATAAAGATGCTATGAGATGTTAAATACCAGTTTTTATTAGTCATATGTGAAAGTTTGTTGATTGATGTTATTTTCACAATGCATACTGCGTGGTGACAATATGCTGTATGTACCACGTTTCAGCTTATCTGGCGCCCGCTGAAGTGTGAGGTGTGATATACTTGTTTTTTGGTTTCGCGGGGAAATGCATTAACAATAACAATATAAGTATTTACTCTGATTTTATTTTCACACCTTTGATTACAATTTCTAAGGTTACATAAGGAACACAACGTTTTAGAAAATGTTACACAGCCTATGTTCATCACGGACAATGTAGGATCGCAATGTCAAAAGGATTTTTCAAATCGGTACTGTAGATCCGGAGCCTATTCAATGCATATAAACAAACAAACACACAATCGAATGTTTCCTCTTTATAATATAATAAGTGTAGATCAACAAATTATAGACAAAATTCATTTTTATAAGGTCTGCAGATTTTTTATAAGATAGCATTGAATGGCCTTGACGAATCTCTCGGCCTGAATATTTTTCATTCCTCTCCTATTGTATCTAGAAACACACTGTTTAAGAATTGGTTTGCTGCTGTTTCCCAATTTTTTTTTCTTTTGTTTGATTGTTTTTACTTTTGATAATTATGTTTCTGAATTACTATTACTATTAGTTTTGTTAAATATGTAATTTAAAACTCTGTTCCTAACTGAACCGCACGTTAAAATTGCTTTTGTATAAAATTAAAAAAAAAAAGAACAAGCATTCTAGTTTTAAAATGTGAAAACATGTAATCGGTGTCTCGTAATCTCCGTAGTTTATAAGTTTGTTACTTTCATACGCTGTATGCTTTCCGACTATAATTAAACAAATAAAATAAATAACTCATAGATAAATAGAAGTTACAAACAGGCTTATACCAAGAACTTGTTATGCTGTAGGTGAAGTCCCCTTTTAGTAATATACGATTCATTTTAATGGCGGTATGCGATTCCTTCTAAAAATGACACATTTCCGTGACAACTCATTTTAATAATAGCAAGTTAATCATATTGAATGTGGACGACGTTCAGATGGTCTGTATTTAGTTAAACCGTATTTTTTATTTCTGTCTTATGTGTACGACATGTATTGACATGAAGGTCATCTAAAATCATTTTAATCAATCAAGGAATTAGCTGTTTTTAGGGTTCCGGACATGTGAACTTCAAATAAAAATTAGTTTGAATAAAATCGATTAGATAATTTAAAATAGATGGGGTTTTTTTTTGTTTTTGCTACAGAATCCTTCATTATTGAGCCCGACTCTCTCTTGACCAGTTTTTTTAAGGTCAATACGTACGCGCGTTATCCCGGTACTGCAGTGAAAGATCCTTTTTTTTTTGTCTACACTGGGAAACGCATTTACGCTCCTTCACTGGCCCTGGGGTCCAGTGGTGTGTGGGGCTCGCGGCACACGGTAGTGCCGAGTACCCACAAAGACCACCGTGAGTGCCATTAGTGCCGCCCTTAGTGAGGTGCACCGGAACAACAAATCATCAGGGCACCTCGACGCATAGTCAACCTCCTCCAACGAAATCCACCTCCACAGATGGGGTTGCCCCGCACTGCAGGATAACCCCCACCAACTTTGCGACAGTGCAATGGGGTGAGATTCCCATCCTCGCCCCTTGCCCCGAGCGCAGAAGCGCCTCCTCCTGTTGCTCTACGATCCCCTCTTCTTATAAGGTACCGAGAGCGATTCCTCCTTCTGATGTTTAGCCCCCTCTTATAGGAGAGGTGCAAATATTCCCCTCGGTTCAATAAGCCCCACCGCCACAACAAGACTTGAACCATGGTGGTGGCAATTAAAGATCCTGTCGTAATATATCTGTAAGCTTTTGAGTAGCCATAGCCCATTGGGGGCGGGCGTTAGGTAGGCAGCACATCTGCGTAACAATCATGCGAATGTCCAGGGGCATCGGCAGTCTTCAAAAGGCTCCGATTTCTCGTTTTCCCCCTATAAAAAAGCTACAATAATTGACTGTTTCCGTATAGGCTAATCGAAACGATTGAAAAAAAATAACATAAAATGAAAAGTGGACAGAAGGAAAAAAGGGAGACGCGCATGGGATAGTAATTATATGGATGTCTGGGCGTCGTTAGTCGTAACTATAAAAAACTGCACACGTTACAACTGATAAGTAGTAAATAAATCATTAATGCTGAGACGACAGAATATGTTGAAAATTAGACTTGCTATGCGATACGACTATTTTGTAACTACCCACATTCGACGAAATAAAAAAAATATTTATAAACGATCTTGTGTTCAGCTCGATTGCTCCTAGTTCTGATAATTATGTAAATGAATAATGTTGTTTTTGCGAGGTAAACTCATTTTAAATGTCAGTAGTTTAAACAAGAGAATTTGTGTAGCTATACGGACGCATTGGGCTGTGATGATCGAACCGTTATCATTATACGGATACGCCACCGCTTTTCCTACTAACTAGCTGTTACTTGCTACTTCGTCCGCGTGGAATACAGACCAAATCACGTGCAAAAATTATTATTTCTATAGCCCATGCGTTATTCTGTGGTATAAGCTACACTATTGTAGTGTTTCATTAAAATCCACTCAATAGTTTTTAATGCGAATAATAATGAAATATTTTTAATTCATAAGAGTTATACTAAATTTAATGAATTTTAAATCGGAAATATTTGCCTATTGGCTGCCTATATCATATGTATATTTTGAGTGGACGCACATAAAAAGTATTAGAGCATATACTTTGTTTACAATACATAATTTACTAAACGATTTATTCTGGCTTTATGCATGGCAAGACACTTTTGAATTTCTACATAATTAAAAAGGTTTTATTTCAATGATAAATGAAATCTACCCTTCTCTAAAAAATAATATTATTTTAAGCAACGCATCCCGTATAAGTGGTGTATGTAGTAATCATATACTTATGATTTCACAGTCATTTGCCACTTGACTGTCACTGCAGCCAGCAGTAGATGTAAAGTAGCGGATGCGCTAATTACTTTTTGGGTAAATCGTCAGAAACATGCACGTGATGAAACGCGACGCAGAGAATAAAATAACAATTTAAACAAAATGCAAATCGCCGCATGTAAAAGGGCCGGTACAGCTCCATACCATCGAGCGGCCGGTGTTTGTGAGGCGGGTCACTCTCGCGCAGCCAACTGTGAAACTTTTGAGTCCAGCCGCCCGCAATCACCCTACGCCTACCCTATCCTACCCTACGCGCCCTACTCGTTACTCCCTGTGAATACCGACTGCGGACACGCCGTGCCGCCCCGACGCCTCGGCTAATGAAAATTCAATCTGTTTATTTTTTATACACCCGCTAGCTGGCTAGCGGCCAGCACACGTCATATATACTCAATAGGTGTTCAGTAAGCCATATCGGTGACCACAGATATTTTCGCAATTTAGATAACGCTTATCGCATTTGGAACGTTGATTTTTTTTATTAATTATTCTACATGCATACACATATGATACGGTTATGAAAATGTATTATTTCGTTATTACTTTCAATTATATTATGATGAGTGGAACTCTACTCCGTAAAATTCCTGTGCCAGGGTGCATGTAACCAAACGGTACTTTTATGATTTATTCTATGTGTGTGTAATACTTTACTTTTTTTCACGGAATTATAACTGACGCGGGTAAAAGCGTGGGGCGTAGTTAGTGATTAAATAAACATTTGATTTTGTTTCTTTAAAATAAAGGGCCAATCGGAGCCTTTTTTACAACTACCAATGCCCATGAACATCAGCATAATTACTAAGCCGATGTGTTGCCCTCTTTTCCCCCGGCGTCCAATGGGCCACCAGCTACTCACAAACCACACGAAACGCGACACCGAAAATGTCATTTTACGTCGATATAATGTGAGCGTGAAGTACATCGTGCTGACCCGATTCCGCTGCAATGCAGCACGGCACTACCTCTTACTAAAATTATTATTTAGTTGTAGAATTGCCTGCATTAGAATTACAATATGAAAATAATACAACTGCATATCACATACGTATGTCTCCAAGTGTTTGTAAGCCACACTTATCAGCAGGTGCTTTCTCCCGCGGTGTTTATGTGTCGGGCGTTAGTTTAGAGTCTAGTTGTAAGTCTGTTTGTAATTATTTCACGTAAAAACTACTAAAAGGATTTGGTTGAACTCGCCACAGAATTAAAGTAAAATCTGAATTGAAAATTATTTTTTTAGCAACATATAAAAATATTGTCCCACTGGGACAGTATAATATAAAATTGATAGTCTGATATAAATATAGAATCTAGAAAACTATTATTATATCTCGGGAAATTTGTATGTATGTTTGTTATCCTTTTACGGAAAAACTACTGACCGTGTAGTAGATTTTTCTATTTGGATGATATTATTGCCATAAAAATTACTTTTTGTCAATTGGGATAAAGTTTACACGGGAAAAACCACTGAACTCAGGTGTTTTACTTTACTAATCTAGAATATCTCAAGTTCATTACACAACACACTCATTTTAACCGCTTTCGCTATTGCGTATTGGGTATTAATCTGAAATGATGGGTACATGAAAAATACACGTTACATAATCACAAAGCATAGCCCGTGGAGCAGCTTTAGAGCGCTTCACAATATTTTCTCCTCTAAACGGTAGCCGAAATCGATGGGAGAATGTAGAATACACTAATGGGATTAAAATGAAATACAGCATAATGTCGATTGTGAGAAACAAGCGACTAATGAAGTTATTATTCCGATTCTCCATGGCTGCGCTGTTCGCTACATTTTTAGCTCCACTTTAACATTATTTAGCTCGGAATATATATCTGATAGCATTATACCATTTAACACTTGTACTCTGTTGGTAACGTTCCGCGAGCTACGCCAGAGGCCGCGGGTTCGAATGCCGCCTAGGTCTTAGATGTTTATATATGTATAACAAAAAAATCTTAAATTTATAAAAATATACACATACACAACTTCACGTCAGCAATCTAGTGGTAAAAATGTATAAATATATCTCTATTGTAACACAACTCCTTACAGCACTTAGCACAGGACTAGCCTATTGTGGTGTGATAAGTCCATAGATACTATTATTATTGACATTATTATTATTATTATTATTATTATTATTATCATCATCATTATCATTATCGTTATCGTTATCGTTATCGTTATCGTTATCGTTATT
>JAFELO010000165.1:56419-98353 GCA_017140195.1 Eumaeus atala
GCTTGGGTTTTTGGGAATATTAAAACAAAAAATGAATAACTTAATATAGGAAAATAGGAGGAATAATTACAATTTCCCTCGGCCAAGTGGGCATTGTTTACACATATATGCTACCCTCCTTCTCTCCTTCCCTAAAATGAGCCACCAGCCACGCACAAACCGCATGAAACGCGATAGCATAGCTGTTACTTTACGGCGGAATCAATGCGAGATATCCGATCGTGCCCGTCTAATTCTCCAACAACGCAGCATGGCACTACATCTTGATCACAATACCCGGCATAATGAAAAAGAAGGAAAATTACTGTTCACAACACGATAACAAAAAATAATTATACAGTAGTGTCATTGTAAATGTCTTGGTGCTGTGACCAATTCATGTGGTCACTCAGCATATCAACACTTAACAGATGACATGGCGCTGATTTTCAGTGACCCCTCATGTTCTTACTTAGTTAGGCCTAAACAGGAACAATACATCATCGACATTTCATACGCGACACCGAAGAGGTCACTTTACGCAGGTATCGTGTGTGCAAGACTTGTCATACAACTTGGCAATACGTCTTATTCACCTGCTCTTTGAACTTCTCTTCCAACAACACAAAGAATAGAATATAAAACAAACGGAAGTAGAAAAGATAGTAAATTGAGCAATATCCGATTGTGTTGACTTTGTTTGAGACAAGGCTTGAACCAGTGCGGGCATCTGTTCAACTGCCATCCTATTATGATATAAAATATAACTTTCTAAATAATATAAACTCTTTTCATTCCAGGAGACCTTACCCCGAGTCCTTTGCCATACCCTGGATTCTACAGAAATGGCGATATCAAATCTCTAAGTAAGTAATTAAATAGGTGGAACTTACTTGCTTAGTCCCGAACTAATACTTTTTTCAACGTTAGATGCGGGTATATTATATATATACACTATACCTTTAGTTAACTTAAGGTGGCAGGACCGCTGCATGTGTCGCTTGTGACTGTGGAGGAGGTCTACGTCCAGGAGTGGACACCACCCCTCTGAAGACGATGAAATAAGGATTGTTAAAGACTAATACTTGTAATATCTATTTATACTTATCTATAATATACTTATAAATCTATATTTACAAAACAAAATTCCCCAAATTTTTTTGCATAATTGATGACTGTAAATATTAGTTGTGCAACCATTACTCAAAATTCTCTCTGTGAATTTCAGACAGTTACCGCGGAGGTATGACTCCTCGAAAGCGATCAGTCGCCACTATGGACGCCCAGTCTATTCGCTCCGTAGAGACACACGCGCCGCCTCCAACGAGTCGAGAAGACAACGTGCGCCTTACAAAGTTTGTATATTTTTAAACATAATCATATGGACCTTTAATCTTTTAGACGAGAGAAGACGATTTCCGTGCAGGAGCCGGTACGGTATGGATGCAAGGCTGGATCGGTTGTCTTGGTGTACCAGTGGCAGGAGTGTCTCTGTAGCCTATACTCAGCAGTGGACCAATGACGGATGATGATAATGTTACTGATCTTTTATCTAAGCTTTAGGATAAAAAGCCCCCCCCCCCTATGGGCCACCGTGCTATAAAAGTTCACATGAGACAACATCAAACACCTCTTCGAGCACGTTAGTCTCATAAGCAAGTGCGCTGTAATCTTCCTAGCCACTCAGTCCCCGCACCCACTTAGCTGTTTTCAGCCATTAAAAAAGCGTTGTATTTCCTTTGTCAACAAAAGAATTTCTTGGAATTTTTTGTAACTATTAACACGTCTCTTTTTCAGGCGGTACCTCACGTTAATTTTAAGTTGCATGTATGCGATCCTGCTGGTCACATTGGGGCTGATAATTTACCTGTCCAGTCCATTCCTAAGTGCTCTTGAAGGTGCTCCGCTGGTAGGTTCACTGACCTTATTTTAACTTATAATTTATATTTTCGATTAATTAAATAATAGCATTGACGGCGATCAGCGTACAAAAAAAGCTTGATTTAAACTAGCAATCCATTCGATATAATACCTAGTATGTCTTGCGTTTGATTCAGAACTTGTAACATTTATACAATAGGGAAGAAAATCAGAATTGTTTATTCCGTATCGACAGCCGCTCCACTTACAAGGCCCAATTGTATTTTCTAACTATCCAGAAACCCATGTAACGTACATATAAACATTCCTATCAAATCGGTAGAGCTGTTTAGAGGGAGTTAGGTGGCACATACAGAAGAACTATATGAACATCATATTGGTTTTCAGGTTTATTCGCTATTTTTATTGGCCGTTGGATTCTTGTACCAAATATTCCTATTGTTTGATATAACTCGATACAAACATGCGGCACTCAAAAATCAAAAAATGAAAGGAGCATATGAGAACAAAATAAGTGAATTTTACAAGAAACAAGAGGTGAGCTTTAATTTTTATATTTTGAAATGATTCAGAAATTTCCATCTGTCACCCCCCAGTTTGCCCCTCGACTTTTATCTATAGTCATTTTAAAAAGTCTGAATGTTTACTTACTAAGTGGTTATCAATAGTTCGGTACAATAACAACAACACATATTCGCGCCAGTTCGCTAATGGGGTAGGCGGAGAAAACTACTACACGCGTATTTACAAAAAGATCAATTTTCGTAAGGTTCGTGTTAATAGAGTTTTTAAACCTCAAAGACAAAGATTCAAAGATAAAAATCACACCATGACCTCATCACTACCAAAACCAATCTAAAGTAATTCTTGTTGCTGATTTATGCTTTTGACTAAAACACGCGCAGTAAGAAATTGTGCCATGTTGAAATGCAGACAAATAGGGCCGGGACGACCTCAGATGATGTTGGCGTAAAGTATCAGCTATGCTGTCGAGTTTTGTCCGGTTTGATGCGGCTGTTGATCCATTGAGGAGGAGGAAATGAAGGCAACGCATCTGCATGACAATAATGCGGGGATGTCCGTGAGCGTCAGAAGTCCTGAAAAGACTTAGATTTCTCGTTTACCTCCACCCATATTTTTGTAATATGTACAAGAAGCAGTAGAAACTTAAGGAAACAAAAATAATCGCCACACTACACTATCTAAAGCAAAAAAGGAAGACGAAACGAAAATAATTGGTTTACTTTGTATGAGAGAAAGAAAGAGGAGAGAGAGAGAGACGCCGCGCGGCCTACTACACTATAGCAAAAATTGTCGTTACAACTTCTCGTTTGTTTTTTTCCGTCTAGCCTCCTTCGCAACGCGCAATAGGGAACTTCGTTTTAAAATTTCCGTAACGCATTAGCAAAGCATTATTTTTTAACTTTTATTTCAGGAGGAATATAACACTGGGGATCGTACTCCAGAAAGTAGCAGATCGCAAATATACCCTTCTCCTGTACTGCTCCCTTTGAAACATGACTATTGCTTCAGCCACGGAAGACACTCTGGCAGTTTTTACTTGAAGTTAGGAGCTGCTGGTGAGTCGCAACATTTAAGAAGTTTTTCAACTTTAAGTACAAGGCACTCTCAAATATATTATTATAATAACTAAAGGGGAAAAAATTCTTATAATGGAGTTGGTTGAACATCTTGGTGGATTCATAATATTCATAATAATATATTATTAAGAATGCCTGATTATATAGTAGGGAATCTGGTCGCATTTTATGGAATTTCAATTAATTTATAGCCGAAAAAATATATTATTCTTGCATGTTATATTTTTGTTAGATTTGAAAAATGTATCTACCCTTCACATTGTCCGCTCCGATATCGGTTGTCAGAGTTACTTCATACATTTCAATAGTCCCGATATTGCTTTTGACGCCGATGCCGTATTGGATCGGGTGATGTGAAAACACTTTAAAGGAATTTTATTATGGACTTCTGGTTATGTTCTCGTCGACGGTCACGACTATTTACACAACAGCAAGCAAAAGTTTGATACCCAATTACAGCATGGAACAGCAGCGGGATTACAAATATTATAATACAGCAGCGGGTGGTACTATTACTGCCATGCACCCAAACCGGGCATGATTTCTCTCTGGAAGTGACAACTTTTCCCCTTGGGGAGAATGGAAAGAGAGCAACGCGTCTGCACAAGCATTATCCGTGCTAATGGACGTCAGTAGACAACTTCTTATTCCCTTCCATAATGTGTTTTATTGCAGGTTTCGCGGTGGGCCATTTGATACACTCAATTCTATTGATCACCGTTCAAGTCAGCTACTACTACGACGAGAAAATCGACAACGACGCGTGTGTGAGTGTGGTGCAGATTGTCGTGGATGTGTGCAGTCCGCTGTACTGCTTCCTGCAACTGTACTTCATGTTCAAATATTCCAACGTGATCATTCTGCGCGCTCAGGTGCGTGTGAGAAAAGTCTTAGAATATTCTTGTATAGAAAAAGTACCTTCACGCCTGTTATCCCCGAAGAGGTAGCCAGAGGTGTGCTAGCACATCCACAACACGTAAGTCCAGCAGATATACTAGAACTCCCACGATTAGCCAAGGTACTGAGGCCCATGATGTCATAGGTGGCAAGCCTATGGCCACTTCGGACACATTCCAATCCTAGATAATGTAATGCGTGCTTAGAATAATCTGAGAAACATTTAATAACAGTTGCCCGACCTGGGCATCGAACCCAGGACCCCACACGGCTAACGGTCTTAAAAGGCGACACCCGCACTGTTACATGCCGTTTTATTGTATCATATACGGTAAAATTATTTTTACGGTTTTCATCGTGGTTTATTTAATTATTTAACTCGCTAGACGTTTCACAATATTTACAGCAACCATGGTTCACCCGTGACCATGGTTGCTGCAAAGTTCTAAAACGTCGGCCCGACGTTTCAGAAGCTTAGCTAATAAATCCGTAAAAATAGCTTCACAATAAAACTACTTTTACGGATTTTATCGCGGTTTATTTATTTATTTATTTAGCCCGACGCTTCAAAAGCTTGAACCATGATTACGGGTGGACTGGTGGTGGTAAAAGTAGCATTATTGTAATGATTAACATTGGCGTAAACTTAAGACATCAAAAATAGTTTCATTGTAATGAGTAACGTTCGCGTAAACTTAATACATCAATAATCTAGTATCGCTCAAAATTCAGGTTTAGAAAACTTTCATATTTATTAGTGCCATTCTGCATTCAAATCAAAGTGGACCAGCAGGACCGAAGAGGTACCTCTCGCTAAATGATACTGCCGCGATGTGACAGAAATTCCGGTTTCCGGTGGCTCTCTCCCCACTAATGTGCTACCGAAAAATTCAATACAATGCAAATAAAGTGAAGGGGGCAACGCGTTTGCATAATAAGTATCCGCTTAATAAACGTTGGTGGTTAGTAGAAGACATCGCATTATCGATCATTTAAGTCATGCATTACTCAAAAACAGCCTGCGTGATTTATTGCACTGAGACATATCTCAGTGTCAACTAGCTAAACAAATGTTACACATTTAACATATTAATGTAATTCGTATAGTATTTGACAAGGAGCCTATTTTATAATGTCACAAAAGTAGCCATTGATGTAAATAATGAATAGAAACAATGTGACATATTCGGTCACATGTCGTGGCCATCTCTTTTAAGGCGGTATCATGTGCGAGATTCGGACCTTCTCGGTTGTGCCGACCCAATTCAGCTGCTATGCAGCATGGCGCTATTCGTTATTACCATCGCAGTCTTAATTAAACAAAACAATTTTTACAACTGCGTACCGATTTCTTCCATGGACATTCGCATGACTGTTACGCAGATTCGTTGCCCTCCTAACATCCCCTCCCCAACGGGCCACCGGCTACACTGTACTCGGTGTTACAGAATAACCAATTGGCTACTTGCAAATAGGCTTGGCATCCATTTCATAGACGAAGCACGGTAATCCAGCTTAGTTTGAAATCTACGGCTCCCTTCGTAGGGAATTACTAACATGTAGCTATAAATCCCGGAAGGCCGAAACCAGATTTTTATGACGAATTAGCAGCATCCCTCGTTTTCACCAGCGTAACGTGGTAATTATAAATTTCACAGCCCTATTTTACCCCCTATAGAATTGAATTTCATAAATCCTCACTTAGTGCTCGCTTAAACCAGGAAAGAACCATCTGTACCGTCCCATAGTCCCGTAGTTTCGAAGCCTATATAATGCAATGTTTCCTCTCTATATTATTATAATAGGTAAATATAGATTGCTAAAAAAATTGTTTAGGGTTTCGACACGCTAACAAACCCCTCGCCCTTCCCACCCCCTCCCGCAGGCTCCGGCCTAAATCTTGCTACACCGACACAAGGTGATGCTTCAGAAGTTAGTGCCACGCTGCATTGCAGTCGAATTGGGACATCATGATCATCATCTTGTTTACACGATATCGCCGTAAAAAAGTAGCTATTGTATCGCGTTTCGTGCGTATCCGATGGCCGTGGAGAGTTAACGAGGGCAACGCATCTGCACAATCTCTATATGGAAGTCTATGAGCGTCGGTAGTCATCAACAGCTACTCGTTTGACCACGTATACTAAAATAAAAAAGAAGTGTCTGGGTCCAGGGTCAGTTATATTGATCTGATTTGCCCCTTTATACAATAAAAAAAATGTCTTTCGTCGAGACGTTTATGCTCTCTAGTCGATTGGAGGAGCCTCTTTTTTTACCCCACAAGGATTCCGACTGTCAGAAAGAGGGTAGTTTAAAGTTTGACGTTTTTTTGCAGGGTTTTGCTCATTTTGGATTCATGCACATGATAGGCAGCAGCTTATGTTTTTGGATAAGCACCATCGTACGGGAAACGGTTCTCGCCTTGACTATTTACGCGAACTCAGTTTATGGAGGTGATAACGGCTATGAAAATACACAAACTGGTGAGTTTCGTTCATGTAAGTAGCACTCGAACCTTCTTATAGTATAGGAGAGCAAACAAGGAGCCTTACACGACTACCGACGCCCATAGACATCCGCAAAATTGTTATCACGCAGATGCGTTTCCCTCATTTCCTCCTCCAGTAAAAGGAAATAAGTTTAGAATATGTAAGAATTTAGAGCAACATTTTAAATTGTTACATATTCTAAATTTATTTCTTTTTGCTACATCCATGCACTGCGATTCTGTTTAATCTGACTGATACATGTCATGTGTTTTCACTTAGAGATGTAAGATCCCTAGCAAAATCAAAGTATATTTTTTTTTTATTTGACCTTGATGGGGATTTTCTTGATGGGAATAAAAGTAAATTAATAGAAAAGGGCTTAATAATTTCTTAGAAGCAGCTGACTATATAACAGCTGAGAATATATTCTGTAACGACATACACAATGTTGTGGATAGGGTTACCATATTATTTTTTCTCAGATTTAAGGATTTTTGGTCTCAGCTCAAAAACCCTGTAATTTACAAAGCCCGCCGTTAGGTTTTTGTAAATTACAGGGTTTTGAATTTTTCAATAAAACTTATCGTGTGCGCGTGAGCTAAAACCTTCGAGTTCCCTGCACATTAAGACACTTATCATACTCATTTCTTATATAATTAGGTACGTTTAAAAAATCCATAGACGGGCACAAAATCTTAGGATTTTCCAATGAAGATTGGGCCACGTTTGCGGACTTTTGACTTTTAGTAAGCCTAGTTGCGGATGAGGTAAAAATTACTCAGCTGGTTCCGTCTGACTATTGTGATATTAATGAAGACCTTTGTAATTTTTCAGTAATGAAACCAACACTGGATGTCAGTGGACTGTACGATGAAAGATGTCAGGGACCAGAAGCGCTGGTCACTATAGTCGAAAACTTCTCGCCGTACCTTTATCCCTTCAGCGTGGAATTCAACATCTTCATTGGTATGATCTTATACTATATTATTCTAAAGAGTTCGCATAAAAATCTTTAGTATAACTGTTTATATACAAAAATATATTATACCAATCTTATGATTTAATTATGATTAATAATCACCCATGAACAACGCTTATTTACTATGCCCGATGCGTTGCCTTCCTTTTTACCTCGTCCCAATGGGCTAGGTTTATTACAAACTCAATCATATTTATCACAATGTCGACTTTGGCTAATTTCGGCTACTGAAGGAGATTCTATTGATGTAGCCATGTGCGCAGTACATACTATAGTATACGAGTATTTGCTCAGATAAAAGTGCACTCTCTTCTCTCTAATTCTTTATTATTAAAGCCACATTTGTAAGACGCGTTAAGATTTTATTTATATATAACTAGCAGCCCATCCCGGTTTCGCGCAGATATTTATAAGAAGGCAGAAATTAATTAAGTTACAAAAATTTAATAATTATAAATTCACGGTAATGATAATTTAATATTATGTCAACAAATTAAATTTAGGACAGAACAACGTCTGCCGGGACAGCTAGTTGTCAATCATTACTGCGGTGAAATAAGGATTTACTTTGATATTTTTCCACAACTTTGGTTACATTATCGAAAATTCATAATTAATAAAACGTTAAATAACACGTTATATAGCCTATATTCATGACGAATAATGTAGGATTCTAATAGTAAAGGAATTGTTCATATCGCTCCTGTAATTTCAATACAAACACACAGTCAATATTAGTATAGAATTAATCTTCCGTTGCTGATTGACTGAATGACAGACAAGGCTTGGCAAAGTTCTTCATTATGTAAGTGAACCCCACCGTACCTCCCCGGTCGTGTCGGCCCAATTCTGCTGTAATATAGCAAGTCACTACCTCTTGCTGAAGTATTAGCACAGATTAAAACAATATAAATACAAAAGCACTGACACACATTATATTGTAGTTGCCGTGTACTATATCATCTGGAACCACGTGGGAGGCTGCGATAACGAGGACAGCGAAGATGGTGTCTCCAGTATAGAAGAAAACCACACCATCTGCAAGTGAGTACCTACTGTAGCTATATGAGACCGGCTGTAGCCCGCGACTTCATCCTTATAAATTGTAGCCAATGTATTGTTCCGATTTATAAGTAAATTTTCATTAAAATCCATTAAGTGGTTTTTACGTAAGAAGGGGGGACAAACGAGTCATTAGACACATTTTACGACTACTGCCACCCATGAACATTAGCTTATTTACTATGCCCGATGCGTTCCCATCCTTTTTACCTCGTCCCAATCAGCTAGGTTTATTACAAACCCAATCATACTTATCACAATGTCACGTACTTATCACAAAATAAATAGTGCTCGAGTATTTGCTCAGATAAAAGTGCACTCTCTTCTCCCTTATTCTTCTATTCGGATAGGACATCAAATCTGGCACGACCGAAGAGAATTCCGACGCACGCACGACGACTTTAAAGTGTTCTCGGAGGCAAGCGAACATATCATCGCCAACTTCCTAGCTCCGGGCTGTTGTTAGAAAATGAAAAATTCTAATAACACTTTTCGGTCCGACCTGGGTATAGAACCAGGGGTTGATGAGTTTCCATCAAGAAAAGCTAAAGACTAGATTGTGTAAAAGTTAAAAAGTTAACGTCTGCCGAAGCTTTTTAATCTCCGTCACCTTGCTGGGGTGCCATCTACTCACCACATGGAACGAAACATCATACCATTTACTGTTAAGGTGCCATCAAAGGAAGTCCTTCCCGATTGTGCAGGCCTGATTCGGCAGCTATATAGCGTGGCACTACCTCTAGCTAAGGATTAGGAATAACCATGATTAACTATCTAAAAAAGAAAAGAATAATTTAATAAATATATTTATGGTAATAGATATATTAAAACCGAATAAATGGAGAAAATTTTTGTCACGTAGCAGTTTTTAAAAAACATTTAATTACGAAGATAATATTAAGCTCAGGCGCTATGTAATGAAGTTGCAGTAACACGGTTAGGCTGTACACTTTTTAATTCTGCTCAGAATTCCGACGGCGAACGAAGAGAACGACTACACGAGTAACATCGTTATATACGCTGATTGTCACGCCTCCAACAAGGGCATGTTCCTCGGCCTTATAGTAATGGTGGTAGTGGCGGGAATGCTTATCATTGGATTTGTATTCAGCAGTGTAGGCGGGTGAGTGTTTTTCATATTTTTTATATAAGCCTCATATTTCTCACGCATAAGCTTCAGGGATGTGTGTATGTCTATTTAGTAAATAATGACATACGCTGGTTGTTACGTCTCGAACAAGGGACTGATCCTCGATGTAATGCAATGTTGATAGTGGCGATAATGTTCATCATTGGATTTGTATTCAGCAGTGTAGGCGAGTGAGTGTTTTTCATATTTTTTTATAAGCTTCAGGGATGTTATTTTATCTATTTAGTACACCATGCTATTTATGTAAAAAAATATAAAAGTACAAACTACAGTATAAAATACAAAGCGTGAAAAAAAATCATATTGTGTATAAAGCAATTTCAAAACCAATCAAAAGGATTATGTATGTTACATTTTGATAAGCGAGCTAACAAGATAATTAAAAATCCTACTTATGCTTATTATGTGGCGTCTTTGGTGTGGCGCGTGCTCCGGAACAACAAATCATCATGACACCTCGACGGCTAGTCAGTCCCCCTGGCCTGTCAAGGGACCGACGCCTCTTCTAGAGCAGGGTCGCCCCGCACCTCAGGCCAACCCCACCAACATTGGGACAGTGTAATTGGGTGCGGTTCCCATCCTTGGCCCTTGCCCAAAAGCGCCTTCTCATGTCGCTCTTTTGTCCCCTCTACCCATAAGACGGGTACAGAGAGCGCCACTTCCTCATGATCTTTAGCGCCTTCTTCTTATAAGAGGGGTACAAAGAGCAACTCCTCGGTTGAGTTGGCTTCGTATGGGCTTACCCCAGGCTACTGAACCCCACCGCCACCTGGGCTTGGTGGGGTACTAATCCCATGCTATCGCCACATCATGAAATGAACGCTCAATGCAACAAAAATTCACGGGAAATGCATTTTTTTTTTCAGAGATTACTTAGAAATAGGATATCTACTAAACGACATCACCAAACTCGCGTTACACGTGGCCATGTTACTGGCTGCCGTAATCGCCTACAACCAGACAAGACAGCTTGACATCAACGAACACCCCGTGTCGCTTCTTGACGACATCCTCCTGTTCATCTGCCTGCCAGCATTTTTCATGGAGACCGTCTTCTCAATGGTAGCCACGATAAGCATATTGAATGTCATCAAATCAATCGACGTGTTATTAATGGTAAGATTTAAAAAACAAATGAATTCTCTCACCTTAATAGGTACACTAGCACAGATTAAAATTGATTTGTAATTCCAAATTTGCATGAATGTTTTGGTGCAAAGGTGGAGAGCAACATTTGCTTGGCTGTTTTTCACATGTAAAGTAACCGTCATTATATGTTTTGATGTAACTTAAGTGTTGTTTGGGGTCTGGTTTTAGTGGTGTGGACGCACACAACATGCTGACATTAACGCACACCGAAAGGAAAAACGAATAGTTGTAAGGAAAAGACTTTGTGTGCAACACTGTGCTCCGAATCGCCAAAAGAGTTCAAAATAATTAACAAAGTGAATAAGAATTACAGATATTGTGAACATCGCGTGAAACTTCTCGTAATATCAGCTGTTTTAACGGATGTATTTTTTAAATACATTTCATTATTCTCTTTACAATTTGGCTTCTGCAAATTGTGTATACGCCACGTTGTCATGTGTCAATCCCGTAACTCTTTATACAATACTTTCTGCCCACATTAAAAAGTAACAATCATTTTCAAACATAATCACGAGCCCGTACCAACCCACTGTTATACAGGTTTATTTAAAATAACGCCAGAACTATCAAATTCCTGCTACTGTATTCTTCTGTCTCGTGGTTTACGGTTGTCAGGTGTTGTGGGGCTTATGTGCAGTGCACTTATAAATATACAGACACTTGTGCACTATAATTTGTCTCGCTCAGATGGCTCTTCTCAATAGAGATGACCGCTGCAGCCGAAATTCGGATAGAATGACACTACAACATTTCTCCTTTTAACGTAATAACGTTCAAGTGTTATTTTCAGACGATACAAGTGATCATACAAACGTCACTGCTGGTTGACGGACTCCGTCGGTGCAGCAACAGCAGAAAGTTGCGCCGCAAGAAGCCCGGCAGAGAGCTGATAATGTTCCTTCTGATCGCCAACGTAGCCATGTGGCTGCTCAACACCTTCTCGTACAAATCTCCTGAGAGCTTGGACGAGAGATACGCGTACTATGGTAAAGCAATATGGACCATCCTTGGCCACATAAGCTTACCCCTTATAATGTTTTACCGATTCCATTCGAGTGTGTGCTTCGCTGACATGTGGGACGCGGCGTACAAACCAGGGTCTGATCATTAAAGCTGTCCGGTTATTTAGTTTTAAAATTGTTTTTAATATAATAAATTATAATAATCTATTTTTTGTTTCATTGCTTGTTTTCTAATGTCAATTATTTATAATATTATCTTACATAAACTTATGTCAGATATATCTTCCATAAATGTAAAAAGGAAACAAACAGATGATTAAGGTCGGGTGCCACCGGCTTCCACTTAACATTTGGCCAGGTGATATCGTATTGGAATCAATGAGAATTTTATTATTTTGCAGTCGTAATTTGATAATTGTTTTTTAATCATTTTTTATACTTCCATAAATTGTTTAAATTCTCAATTATCTGTGTTAAGTTTTCTATTCTTACTCTTATGTTTTCATTTAACTGTCAGTCGTGTTTTCGACCGAAAAGTACGCGCGCGATATTTTTTCTGTGGTCATACAATTAAAAACTAATCGCCGCTCAATTATACGCTCGACTTGTATATTTAATTTAGCAGTTTTTTCGAAACTCGAGGAACCCAAATTTATTACATATCTGCTACATATGCCAGTCATGTCAATAACCGATAACGACGAAACAGCAAGTGTATGTTTTTTTACATAGTCTTTATTGTGATGACAGCTATGACAGCTGATGCCCGTGTTAGACACATACAGTATCCAGTGCGGCCCCGAAGGCTATGAGCTGAGGACACCTTGGGTTTGTACTTCAAAGATACTCCTCACCTAGAGTCCGTCTCTAAGGGTGATCACACAGCCCTCCATGTGTCGTTCGGACGTAACGCATCAACACCTATAAATATATAACACAAACGAGTAAGGGGATCCTTTTTACAACTATCGAAGCCCATGGCCAGACGCAAATGCGTTGCTTTCCTTTCTTCCTCAATACCCATAGGCCAAGCAGTGTATAAATTGACACTTATGACGCCTCCACCTGTTGCTCTTTACTACCGAGTACCGAGTACCGAGAGCGATTCCTCCTCCTGATCTGTAAGCCCCCTCTTCTTATAAGAGGGGTGCAAAGATCCCCCTTGGTTCAATTGGCTTCGCCTGGGTTCACCCTATGCTACTAAGCCCCATCGCCACGACAAGGCTTGAACCATGATGAGGATCTCACTCAAACCTATTTAGTCGCTATTAATGCCTATACAATCTTCAAGTACTACAATACACACATACAAACATACATAATGTGCATATTGCCAGCTTCTATATTGATCTCCGTAACTGTGTACCTAGAACACACGCCAATATCCATTTTAATACACGAGATACGCTGTGTACATGCAGCTATCGAATATTGGAGTCCGGCCATGCTGTCTTAGCCGACTCCGAGAGGCAGTTGATTAATTCTCCTGCGCTATAACACTATTACCGAAAATTAGGTTAAGTACTCGGGTCCGGCAGGGCGCTCTTAGCGGTGCAGATACAAAGTTACAGACTCCAGGCCTGTGTTGCTGTCTCCTATACGTGTTTACAGCTTCGTGCATTGATTTCTCGTCTACACAAACAGTACTAATTTCAGTAAATATATTTGCCACTTTGCTATTCATTTATGGGTTTTGGCACGATAGACAAATGATTTCTAAAATGTATTACCTCCTAAATACCATTGCTGGACGTTTCGGCCGGGTTACACCGGCTGTGTTCGACACCGCAAATTAACTAGAAAATGAATAGCAAACGCCAAGTACTCAAAAGAATATTAATATTAGTCTATACATGTTATAAAACAAAGTCCCCAAAAGCTGTATGTGATCGATTTTCTCAAAATTTAGGGTGGAGCGATTCCGAGCGATTCCGGAGCGAGAAAGTTCGTGTATAATTTGTTAGTTCCTGTTGTTCATGGGCGAAACCGGGGTGGAAGTGAACTACTAATTCAATATATTGTTTATAATTCGAGCTGATTAGACGAGCAGTCGTATGCTACAACTCTATATTTTGTCTATCTAAGCTATTGTGTTTAATCAGCTCTATATTTGTCATTTATGGTTACTATAATTGTTATTCCCTTCATTCCTCTTCCTTTCTCCAGGCGTGCAGCTCAATCCGGCTTCAACGCAACATGAACATGAAACACTTATGTCAAGGCGATTTTTTTTTTAAATAATGCTGATACCTTTCAGCCTAATGGAACAAACCGAAACTTAAAAAACCAACAGAAACAATCGTTTAATACCAAATGAAACAGCTGTTGCTGTTGGATATTTAAAATTAATATTTGAATTAACTACCTCTGGTATTCCCAAACAACAGTCGCTAGTTTATACTGTACGTTGCCCCTGCAGACTGTTACAGGTTATGCTGATGATAGTGTATGTAAATAAAAAATATAATTCGTCATTGTATCAGTGGCACAAGCGCGGATCTGCGGTCGGCTGACCAATGCCACTGTGGGCTAATTGTTTCCGACCTTCTCTACAAAACCACAGCGTACAATTGACAAAATTTGAGCTTGTGAATTGGGCCTCAATATTGTACAGGTGCTCCAATAAGCCACGATGGTACTTACACAATGTATCCGATAATGAAGTTAATTGTAGAGTAGAAGCGAAAGATTTAGGCAACTATAGAAGCATTTTGTTCGCAGATATTGTTATGTACGTAGTTTTTATAGTATAGAGGAGCAAACGAGTACGCCCACAGATGCGTTGCCCTCCTTTCCTCCTCCGCTGCAATGGGCAACTCACAGACTACACAAAACGCGACAATATAGCTGTCACTTAAGGGCGGTGTCACGTGAGCGTGAGGGTGTACCGTACGTGCAGGATCAATTGGGCTGCAATGTAACATGGCACTACCTCTTACTAAATTAACATTACCATTCGCTTACAATTTAAATGGGCCACGGCATACACAGCATAAACATAATCATAACATTTGGTGGAAGGTTTATATTATATAAGGCACTAAGTGACCGCCTCATGTTGTTGTGTCGTAATCCGATGATCGCAAGATCCAGGGTTTATGTCGTCTGGTCGAACTAAGTGTTATTCGGATTCTTCAATTTCTTATTTTTATTTATTATTAGCACGATGTCAAACAGTTGGCCAATCTAGACCCACGTGGCTCGGAAAGTAATAAAAGCAGTTAGTCTTGCGCCTAATTTCTCTAAGGTTATGTCAGAGTGCCATCGAAATATCGGAATGACAGAATAGAGAGTGCTTTTGTGTCTATGACTTATGCAAGTATGTCCCGCGCAGACGGCTTGTCTCTGTACACATAAATAGCCACCAGAGCCGAAATTCGGCCAGGAGAAGAAATACTTTAGAAAAGTAAGGAATAATCTACGTTCCCATACACAGCATTAGAATGGCTTTAGCAAAAATTGAACCACCCATGTCATTTTAAATAGCCTCAAAGCCGAGTTTATATCATGTTAAAACGTCGCCTAACATAATAATAGGATTAATTAAAAAGCACTCGACATGCATCGCGACCAATGGCCCTTCGCACAAAATATTTTCCATCAAAATATGACCACGATACAAAATATATTTCATGGAACATTTTAAAGCGATATCTCAGGTGGGCCCGCCTCCATTAGTGCGACACTATAAAATTGATATCATTTTGTTTTTTACAACTCATACACGGTCGGTAATTGCATCATTATATCCATTTTCAGATGGACGCTTCAACATTTTCATGGTAAAATGATGGCGGTATTTGTGAATACAAGAAATATGTTTCATTGTGATAAATAAATAATAATGTATTGTAATTAATACATTTCTATTTTAAGATGCTTCACGCCGTATTAAATGGTATTAAAGTTTATTGTGGTGTTTAAGTAAAAGAACTTGTAAGAAATTTAATCATCTTACAAGTAAAACGGAGTCCCCAGAAGCTGTCTGATTCTATGTCATGTATTTTTCCCAAACTTACACTACGGCTTCTCATGCTCTTTTCGCACAACCATATAATTTGTTTCTTTTTTATAGTATAAGGGGGCAAACGAGAAATCGGAGCCTTTTGATGACTGCCCACGCCCATGGACACTCGAATGATTGTTACGCAGATGCGTTGCCCTCCTTTTATCTCCCCCCCCCCCAATGGGCCACCTGCTACTCACAAACCGCAAGACCGTTTTAAGTTAATATACCTGTACTCTGTATTTCGCGGGTATGTAATGATCGTGATTCCTTACACTCTGTCTACCCCCTTAGGGAGCTGGTGTGAAGATGTGTTGTTACTATTTTACTTCGATGAATAAAAAATTTTATGAAAATATCTAAGAGCAATTGTTGGTGCCTAGTATTTAGACAGCTGAAAGCCAATATTTAAGAAATTAAAATAACTTACCATTGACTTGTGAAAGTGCAATCTGAGCATTTTAAATTGAAATCAGGTGAATGTCGAAAAATGAAAGATACAAATGAAAACTTTACCTTCCATGGTGTAGTTCAAATATATATAACAAGAATGCATATGTTCAGGCTATACACATATATGCGCGAAAAATTTAAAGAAAAAAAATCTACCCTTTCATAAATTTAAAAATAATATTATATCATGGCTTAGAGAATAATGTTTCTGTCATTTAAATGAATATATGCAGTATAATAATGACTTCTAGATGAATCATAATAAAATATTTTACATGTATGTATGTATTGTGTGTTATATTTACAGGTACTATGTAAATTTGTGTAACATGGACTTACAGGATATTTTTAAATTATAATAATTAGAAAATTAAATATTGCTAATCATAATCAGAGTAATAAAATTAATTCAACTAATAGTTAAGTATGACATACATTGTAATTGTAAATTAAAATAATAGTGAAATTATTCATTAATAAATACAAATATAATGTATATTATTTAATTATATGTAAAAGTCAGGTTAATTAATTATGTATCAATTTTTGCATGCTGAAATGTTAGGATATGTTGGAAACTTTACCATAAATTCCTCTGGTACTTTTAAGAACTTATGACATCAGGACATCTGTCATCTCAGTCCACCCGTGACCATGATTGCTGTAAATTTGATGCGTCGGCCTAGTTGAATAATTAGATAAACCGCGATAGAATCCGTAAAAGTAGATTTATTGTAACGAGTAACATTCGTGTAAACTTAAGACATCAATTGTTAACAGTCACAGGGATTGCGGCCGGGTGAGCTGGTGATGCTCGTGTAAATACATAGCATGGAATATAACTTAGTTCAGCTAATTTATACAAATATATATACTGTTGGTGATAGCGTAAAGTAAATCTATGTGCGTTTGGCAATTGCAGTCCAAGAGAAATATTTCATAAATTTCTACACACTAGCCATCTGGATACAGGACCAGATGGTTGTAATTTTCGCTTGGTTGGCTTTGGTTAGGCCAACTGGAGACATAATAACCTAAACTTCGAGCCAGTCATAATTCCAAGCGTTTCGTGGTTGAAAACGTGCATCATCAAACTCTTATCAAATGGAGTTACTGTGTATCGGTAGAATAAATGTATCTAAAAAATCGTGACTGCATATGGAATTTGTGAACATCAAGTAGAACAGTAAGTAGGAACAATCCAGTTCAACATCCGTGAATAAATAGTGCAATCTGTTCGCAAGCGTTGTAAATATCCGCTGGAAATGCGTTATTGACGGAAAACGCCTGCCACCCGAGTGGGTGTACACTTGATAATGAGTTCTGACGGTTGCCTCACATAGCCGCAGGAAGCGACGGAAAGGCGTCCTACGTTATAATTTTTATTTTGTCTCTCATTATAGGTTATAGCAGTTGTGGTATTTTCATTTACGGTATAATATGCCTGCGCTATCTATACCTGGCTGGCATGACTGGAGCTGAACCAGCCTTAGTAAGAGGTAGTGCCATATTGCACTGTAGCCGGACCTGGGCTGCACGCCACCCTCTTACGTAATACTTTTGTAAGAGGACAACAATTCTGTCGTGTCTCGTGTGGATTGTCCCCATATGGTGCTCCATTGGAGCGGAGGAGGATAGGAGGGCAACGCATCTTCAAACGAACAGTAATGGTCATTTGGATGTATATGGGTGTCGGTAGTTTAAGTCAATCGTTTACTAGGTGGGAAGACGATCTACGTCCGGGATGGATGCGAGTAGCCGGACATCGGTCGTCCTGGTGTTCATTGAGAGAGGCCCACGTCCAGCAGTGGACCGATAAGGGCTGATGATGATGACGAATATGCGCGTCGGTAGTTGCGAAAGAAATAAATCGAAAGCTTTGCCATCGTCCTGTCAGGTGGCAGAGAAGTAGTCCCCGTTTAGTTAAGTCCCAGTTAGTTCCTGCTTAAACTGCGATGCACGTCACAACCTCTGATTAAATCGAATCATTTCACAAATATAAATATAAAAAACATTTAAATCACAAAGCAATGTTAGTTCTATTTCCATTTATCAGAGCATGGTATGCGTCGGTCACGGTGAGCGCCTGCGCCCGCGCACCGGAAGGGCGCGCCTACGCCGGACGTCCCTGCGACCCGTGACATATGCCTGCACACGGCCATCGAGTTCCGCGTGTGACACACGTCAAAAAATCTTCAAACTGAGTTGTGTTAAACGAAAAAAGCACTAAAATTATATGTCAAAAGAACAAAGACTTGAAAACAACTGTGTGAGAGACAATTAGTTCACGTCATTAACAAGTTATGGTGTTCCGTACGGTGAGGAGCTCTTGACAAACCCTCGAAGAAAGATTGACATGGAAAGCCAATTCCTATGTTTGCACTCGTCTCCGGTAAGTGACCAATCACTGTCTAAACGATTGCTGTTACATTGCAATACCTTTCATGAAGCAATAAATGTAAGTAGGTACTGGAAAGGAAGAAAGAAAAACACTTATTTGACCACAACACTAAAGACATTGATTGGACAATAGCTTAAGACAAAACAATAAATGTAAGTAAGAAACATAATTCGTCTTTAGGCTGCGCCAAATGGTTTAGGTTCGGCACAAGCTAGGTAGGCGTGCAATGCATTAACGCCGGTTTTCAACCTCACCAATTTCCGTCTTGTGTATAACAAGACAAACACAACAAGGTTGTACTTTATGTACTTCTACAAGACGTTGTACATTTTTGAGTAGTTTTCTTTAACCTGTAATATAAAACGTGAGAACATTTTCACAAGCATTTATGATAGACTAGAAATAGATTCATTCAATGCTCCACATATATTTATATTTCGTGTATTGTTGCTCTTATTTAAGAGCAACAATACACGAAATATACTGAAAAAAAAAACAGAAACAGAAAAATAACAATACCACTCAATAACAATAAGATGATACAGAGTACAATACAAGTATATAGAATTATAATTTTACAAGATTTAGGCAGAGGTAGTGCCATGCTGTATAGGAGGAGGTAGTGCCATGCATGGGGCATGACACGACATCCTCCTATGCAACGCGATTGGGCCGGCACGACCGGGAAAGTACCTTCGCTCACTTGATGCCGGCGTAAAATGACAATGCCGCTCTCGCGTTCCTTACGCTATATGAATTACCGGTTATCCCATGGGAGGGGGATGATAGGAGGTCTACGCATCTGCGTAACAATCATGCAAATATCCATGGGCGTCGGTAGTCATCAAAGGTCTCCGATTACAGGTTTGCCCCCTTATGCTATATATAAAAAAACAAAGTTATTCTAGATTCTAATATATAACATATACTGTAATATATAACATGTACTGTATGAAACTGTATTATGTACTAAATTGAATATAAATCTATCAGCAGTTCACGCGTAATAGTATAACAAACATACATACACGAATTTATATTTATAATATTAGTAGGATCTAAAGTTCCGCGCTCATGTGATTCGGAAATACGCCAAAAATGTTCATACATCGCGAAATTAATTGAATATATCACATGGACGCTCTAAAAGCTAGAAGAAACGCATTGATAAATCAAATTCGCTCTCGATTTCTCAACGAAAATATATGTTTTCTCGTGTACAATCAAATATAATGGTTTATTTTTATGAATATTACATATTTTATTTTGCTTTAGAATACGTTTGTACATAATACAAGAATATATAAGTATATCGTATTTTAAATAACGATAAGTAACACAAAATAAAATTTCTTAAATAAAATAAAGAAGTATCTACCTGGGAATGATGGGAGACTTATTGTTTTCGTTTTAAGTATAACTGTTATTATATTCATGTCTTAAGCTTACGCGAATGTTAATTATTACAATAAAACAACTTTTACTGATTTTATCACGGCTTCTTTAATTATATATACTGTCCACCCGTGACCCTGGTTACTGTAAAGCTTCTGTCTAGTTAAATAATTAAACAAACCGCGATAAAATCCGTAAAATTAGTTTCATTGTAATAAACCTTATTATTTAAATATGAATTCTAGTTTCATTCACATAGTATGAACATCAAGAATTCCATGTTATTGTGGCTTAAGATGTTTAAAGTTGTCATTTTGATAATATATACCCAATTACGAAATCAATTTTATTTACACGCAGCACAGCTTAGTTTCTACTTATAAAAAAAAAATAAGTAACACTAGGAGACTAAGATCCAGTTATCCGACACTCGACGTCAATTTGACTTCGGCTAGTAGATGCTGATCAAAGACGCGACGTCGCTCGCCCGGAAAATTGCCCCAACCCAATGAATATTATTAAACTCTTCAATAGTTCCATGTACTTTACTCGTTAAGAAAACAAAGTGCTCCCGGGAAAAGGTCGCAGTTTTACATCATGTCCTCGCGTTAATAACAAATGTTGTTCGAATATATGTAAAGTAGGCAAAGTAAGAACCCATGAGCGGGTTTTCCTACTGTCATTGTTAAATTCGTTGCATTTACCCGATGAGCCATGTGGCGTCACTGTAAGATTATGAGTAGTAATGTTCGGAATGGGCGGAGTCTGCGAACGAGATATTCGATTCTAACAAGTCGTCTCTTTCACTCGATCCGAATCGTCATCACGTAAAGTTCTACGTCATATTATAACGCCCGTAAACCGACTTACAAACATCCACTTTTGTTTAACGGCAGAAAATAGAAGAGGGCCAAGTATTAATTTAGTTACTTACTTGTTATGGGTGTAAAATGTCACAGATGCCTTTTTATCGTTCCTTCTGGTATTTTCCGGAAAGCGTGAGTGACCGGGCTTCAAATTGTAAGAACAAATAATTCCTCGAGCATGTTATGATATTCCAAAGGAACGTAGAATTCGAAAACTTTAATTTATTGTAAGCCTGTAGTGCATCTGTTGCGTTTTAATAATGGTGTAATGAATGCAAGTAATATGTAAGATAAAATAAATGTTTAATACCATATCACCTGTTTTATTTTTCAAAATGCCACTTAGATGTTTAATAGTATTGATAACAATAATAAGTAAATAATGTTTTAATAGTATTGACAAAAAAATCTCGGGCAGACAAGTTAGGTTAGGCTAGATTATGAGATAGTACTTTATCCGAAAACATCTATACATATATCTACATGTACATACATGAAGCTATATGCTAACAACAAGTTTTCACGCTATATAAATATTTTCTAACTAGTATCCCCCGCACTTTCGTCCGCAGCAGCTCCGCTCCTAATAGATACAGTGTCATGGTATATAGCCGACCCGATAAACGGACTAAACTCAACATAAAAATATTTTTTTGTGTTTAGATCAGTAGTGGCTGAGCTTATCACAGTTCTAACAAGTAAATTATTCAGCTTTGTGTTATTAGTACAGATAGGAATAAAATAACGCAAAACAAGGTACGCGTATCTTCACTAGATAAATAACATAAACAACGTCGTAGGTGTCAATATTTATGGTATAGCAAAATATTCAAGAACTACGATTATTCTAAATCCTCATTTCAATCAAATCCTTTACCTTTTTTCCCTGTCAGAACGCATCCAGTCCACAAGTGTGAAAGAAGACCTTTTCCCAGCCTGCTATAACTGCGCTACAACATGTATTTACTATCCTCACAGGGAACAATAGAAAAAATATGAGTCGAATTGTAAAACCACTTCTTATTCGATTATTTTTATGGTACAAGAGGACAAACAATTAGTCGGGGCGTTATGGTAAGATTGACATATCCAGAAGTGTTGCCGTTCTTTACAACATCCTCCCAAGGGTGGCCCTGGCTACATGCAGACCGCATGAAATGTAACAGCATAGCTGTTACTTGGCGGCTGTGTCATGTAAGCGAGAGATGCGTCCCCGATCGTGCCAGCCCAATTGGGATACAATGCAGCGCGGTACACCTCTTAGACGTCCGATAATAAATCAAAAAGGGGTGGTAAACCAATAAGCACTGCTTCGTTATGTGCTGTGCAAAATTATAATCCATATACATTTTAAAATAAATGGAACAGCGCGCTTAATCCGTGGTGTAGCGTGCACGCTCCGCTGGTCGTACTTAGAGATATGTGACGACCCAGCGGCTGCCCACTGAACCGGTAGAGGATGTGAGTTATTAAGTGGTACACTTTCAGGTGATCTGTCGAGTGAGAAAATCGCGCCCGCCTCCCTCAGCCCGATTCCCACTGATAATCCGTGCTCTATAAAGCGTATCGGATTATCTATCGAGAGATTTTAAGATTAAATGGAATAGGATTAAACACTTTTATATTTGCTAACATATGTAACCAATATGCATACTAGCAGTCCGTCCCTGATTCACACCGATATTTCTCAAAATATGGCAAAAATTCATAGATTTAAAATTTTTAGAATTATGTATTTTAATTTCGGTCTCCAAAGTATTACACGTTACAATTACAACGCAACAGAACAACGTCTGTCGGGACTGCTAGTTGTCAATCGCCTCTGCAGCGAAATAAGGATTTACTTTGATATTTTTTTTCACAATTTGGTCAAATTTTCGAAGTTTTTATAATGATATTGATATAGCCTTAAGTTCACGCGAATGTTAGAAATTACAATAAAATTACTTTTACGGATTTTATCGCGGTTTATGGAATCGGGGTGTCTTAGCGATGTTTTCTTTCACCGTAAGATCACTCAGAAAATATGCTAAAGAAAGTACATGGCCGGGAGAGCGCTATCCAGTAGTCCACTGATGCTCTATCATACCTACAGCTGTATTTGGAAAAGTTGTGTAAAAGCCGAAAACTTGTTCGAAAGCACAGTAATAAGATTAGGCCGTGTTACATTGCAGCTGAATTGGGCCTACACCGGGAAGGTATCTCTTGCTCGCATAGTACCGCCGTGAACTGACATCTTCGGTGTCATGTTTCTTGCCATTTATGAGTAGAGGAGGCAAGGAGAGCAACGCATCGGTATAGTAATTATTCGAACGTTTGCCTATGTAGTCGTAAAAATGCTCTGATTTCTCGTTTGTTCATTTTTATTATAAAAAAATGGTATTTTTATACTGTATTTAATCGCGTATTACTTTAATCTAAGTATTTACCTCAACCATTGACGTTTCGGCCATAGTGCAACGGCCGTGGTCACGAGTAGACTTCATTACAGCCGAAAAGTCGAGAGTCGAAGTAAATACTTCGATTAAATACGTGATGAAGCCCCGTTTACAGTATAAAAATATGAATACAAATCGTGAAAGTATAGAACAAAAAAATGGTAGTTAAAACATGTCACATCCATATATCATTAGCAGCTCAAGATCCGGTTCATTCATTCGTGACGCCCCTGTGATGTTATTCATCCTGTATCAAACGTTTAGAAAGCATTACACAAATTTCGTCCGTATATCTACCAGCTCAGTGTCCCCCGTGATCACCGATTTGTTTATAATTTCCTTTGTGATGTTCACATGTGTATATGGGAAACTGAAAATATTATGGTAACTATATTTATGGCAGCAAAACATTTAGCTGGGACTACGGTTAAAATAGTTTAAGTACGAAATGGTATCATGATATTTAACTAAGAGGTAGTGTTCCCTTCTCTAAATCATTAGTCATCATAAAACCCCTATCGTCAAAACACGGAACCGCACATATAAAAGCACGGAATAAAAGTGGCCCTTCAACAATAGAGACACAACTCACCAATTGGAACGAGATAAAATGTTTCAACACCACAGTCATTCCTTTTCCCTCCAATACATTTCAATGCAGGTAAATTGCGTTTCAGATACGCATAAAACAGAGTGACCTCGTGGAAATTAACTACGGCACAAAGCTCATGTGGTGTATCAGGCTGCAGCGGGCCCGGGCTCCATCAGCCTGTGTAAATCAATATCCGGCGCGTGAAGCCTCTTGCCGTTTCAATAAAACTACTAACAACATCCTCCACTCACGAAGCGGTATTCCCCTGCTGAAACACCAAACTAAACTCTCTCTGACACTTGTGCAGCGACGTTATAGCTCTTCGAACATTACCATAACTACACATTTGTCTTATAAATGGCGGCATTTTAAGTCTGACTTAGTTTCCGGGATATATAATTGACGGCCGGCTGGCTCAGTTGGTAGATGTCGGTTATTCCGCGTATTACTCCAGATGCCACGAGTTCGAATCCCGCCTAGGTCATGGATGTTCATATATGTAATATATGCATTTCTATAAATATCTTAAATATTTCTTAATTATTTTTCTTAAATATAGTACCGCTGTCCATTGTTTGTCTTGCGATATATAACCGTCCGAACTTGTAATATGACTCCATACGGTACTTACCACGGCATTAGGCTAACGTGGTGTGATTAGTTCACAGTTATTATTATTGTTACAATGCTGAGATTAGATGAACTTTATCGCTGACACCTGCCCTCGTTTGGCATATTAAACTATTTGGAGATGTACATTTGAACTTGTTCACTGGTACATAGTAGTAGGTAATTATTTGGAGATGTACATTTGAACTTGTTCACTGGTACATAGTAGTAGGTAATTATTTGGAGATGTACATTTGAACTTGTTCACTGGTACATAGTAGTAGGTGATTTCAACTTTTCGCCTTTGTGTTAATATGAACTGCGTACAGTCGTGATTTCAACTTCACGCAGTCGGCCGCAGTCGTGTTGTATCGACGCACGCTTTCCATCGCTAACCGCATACAGTTTAGGCGCAGTTAGCCAAAGCGCAATAACGTACGAATACCCAGTGAAAATATATACAATTCAAAATGCAAGAAGTATTTTAGTGCGCCGTTATAATGATAAAGTAACGTGTGACATTTCATTTCGACGTGAAGTCTGACACTGTGCTCCCGGGCTAGATATCTAGCATCATCTGGATCAGATCCGACTGCAAGCAGTTGAAAATATCGACTGCGCACAATTGCTGAGACACATTCCGTTTGATGGGAGCCTAAAAGACTAGGTGCATCCCAAGTTTTAGCCGAATTATTTCTACTCTAACCATTCCGTATTTTTCAGATGATAAATAATTTTATATAATTACGATTTGAAATCGTTCAGTACTTTCTCGTGAAATAATATAAAACAAAGCGAATTGCAATTTTTTGAAACTGTAGTTTCAATAAGGTTTGTTTGTTGTTTGTTAGTGGGTTCTATTAACAAAGTCCTTCCCTATTCTATGCTAACCCCATATTCCCATGCTAAAACACCCGAACTAAACTGTCTCAGAGACTTGTACAAGTACCTTTTAGGTTTGCGAATATGGCCGTATGTACACATACCATAGGTAAATAAATAGGAGCTTCCTACTATATTTTTTAAGTATAAAAGGACAAACGAGTACCTGGAACCTTTTGATGACTACCTAACTATTATTTTTATTAATTTTCGAAATTTCAGTTATATTAAGACTTAGTTACTTAACCCGCAGGAGAGACCGATGTGAATCTTAGCCAAAAAGAATTAACAGGGATATCTATGGACATCGCTAATTATGTAAATGCTCCGATTTCTCGATAAATTGTATAATAAATCGTACATTGTATATATTCAATCTATCAAATTTCCTAAAGTTTTAATTAAAATTGGTCTTCTTGATCATAAATCGTATGCCAATGGCATTGGTAGTCGTCTAAACGCTACAATTGCTCGTTTGTCCCTATATTATAAACCAAAACTCTTCTCTATTATCTTACTTAGCAGTATATTTCATGATTTTCTTTTATTTTGTGATAATCAGCAAATAAACCCACCATTTACCTATAAAAATTGTATTTAGTAACTAAATTGTATTTCTAATTGACCGGACAAATATTGTCATGTCTAAATTAAACTATTTTCGACTGAAAACATTTATTTATATTATTTTTAGCCCGCAGATAAAACAAATGGAACAAAAAAGGATCAACCGAATAGGTATGTCGTCAGTTATGATCGAGAGAGCAAATAAAAATTGCGATTTGTACAGTGAATTTCCCAAGCTAGCTTTATGATTGACTAACTTTTCTGTTTTAATAAATCCAGGACCATAAACAAAAGTAATTGAATTAGTGGGAACAAATCCCAATAGCAGTTTTTGGTCCGTCCCAGAACTCGAACTATCTGGGGTCCCTGAGAGGGTTCGAGTATTGGGAGATCAGGTCCACCCGTTGAATACTATTTAGTATTTTCAATGAATTATTTTGACGGGTAATGAATTTTTAAATTACAGTTTATAATTTATCATTAACATTTTTAACATTTACAACAAATTTAAAAAAACTTCTTAAATAAAACTGCGATCAAGACCTTCAACTTTTGATAGTTTGTAAAAAAAATCTATAGCCATTCAAACTGTGCTGACCACATGTTTTACGCATATGATAAGCTAGAAAGAGGAATTTCATTTCAGTTTTGTGATTTTGCAATATATAAATAAAACTTTCAATGCGTAAATTGTCTAATGTGCTTGAAAGATTTGAATCTTATGCAGGACATGTTTATTTTTTATGATATAAAAAAAGTACGATTCAGATTTCAAAAATATGTGGATAAATGAGCAGTCCATGCCTTTTAATAACTACCGACGACGCCCATTAACGTCTACATAATATTTAATGCAAATGCGTTGCCCTCTTTCCTTCTCCCTCCAATGGGGTCACTGGTTACTCACAAACTGCATGAAAGGCGCGAACATGATTCGCCGATATCATGTGAGCTAGAGGTATCTCCACGGTCGTACCGGCACAATAACGCCGCATTTATTATTTTGTATAACATAAAAATAAAATTATAAAAATGATTGATGCTCAGTTCAAAAGCAGTAATTATATGCTACTTACTGCTTTTGAACTGAGCATCAGTTTTCAGTTCGAAAACAGTAAGTAACATACCCAAACAGCTTAACGAAGTACTGAAAAGAGTAGTTCAGCTTGCTCAACTTAAAAATAAAAATAAAATAAAATGTTTAAGTATCGAAGCGTAACCATAAGCTAATGTAATCAGCTATCGTCGATTCATTAAAAGTTTGGCTCGGATTGAAAGTTGTGTTTCATTCGAGTACGCCGTCTAAATTTCTTCACGAAAGGCAATTTGAGGTGAAACTTTTAAACATAGCCATTAAAATATTCGATGGACCGATGTCCATGTATCGATATACATGTTGATTTGTTGAGCACTGGATACTATAGGTAATGTAATGTCCTGTGTAAGCAATAAAAATAGAAGAAAATGGAAACATTGCATAGCTATGTGTACATTTTGAATTTCGGTGAAGTTTGTGTCATTATTTACAGAAAATGACCCATGACTTCTACATAGTTTATTAACAAACACTCGCTGAAATTACTTAATCAATGTTTGTAATGTGAATGGAATTTTGTTTGCTACTGGCTGTGTTAATTTTTTTACAATAAAAGTACATTTACGGATTATATCGCAGATTATTTTCTTGTTAAATAACTAAATGATAAAATCCTAAAAATATTATTATTATGACTATTTAAAGTGTTTTATCACATTTCTCAATATTCACTTGTGGAATAATACGGAATGACTGATGGTTGGCTGTAAATCTGGAGAAACGCGATAAAGTTCTTTACATAGTCTTGATAATAGTGAATAACATTCACGTAAATATACGAAAACAATATCCGTTAAAGTACTTTTATTGTAATGAGCGTTCGCGAATACAATGTTTTTATGCGTCCGCTTTCCATCAGATAACTAAATATAAATCTAATTACATATAAAATAACACAAGGAGTTTAATTTGTGGTCATAAAACAGAATGTAAGGTGCAAGAGGTGCGAGGTGTAAGAGCATATGTCGGAATAATGAAGATTTGAGGATAATCGAAAGAGCGGGCGCTGGGCCGGTCGGTAGACGATTTATTTGCAGCGCGACCGTCCGGATAATAATGCCTTTAACAACGCTTCCGGCCATTGAGCCGCGTTTAGTCGCCTTAACATACTCGCTCGAGTGCACTTAACGAGACCGCTTTAAAAATTTGTATACGCTGATTATATTTTTTATTTTATATTTTTGTTTTTATCGATTTGTATATATAGTGTGTAATACAAACCTCGAGCTCCCTTTTATGTTTAAACTTTTGCATACATAAATTATAGGAAATCATAGTTTGATGAAATCAAGTGTTGTCATTAAACAATTATAATCAAAACATAGATTAGTATCAACAGACAAATGTTCAACATTGCTGTTATTTTTGTACTATCTACTACTAAACAGCTCATTGTTGCGGGACAAGCTGATGAAACTTAGTGTTGCGAAACATCATCGCAGACCAATCAGATCGTCGGCTCCGTCTCGTGTAAATGGCGGACTGTGACCCTTCTCATTATTAGTGTGATCAATTAGAAGGGATAAATAACATTTTAACTAAACAGTACTAAATGATAATACATTTTTACTATTGAATATCGGTCATGCCCTCGACAGGACAGGATTTTTTTGATAATGTTTACGTGAATAGAATTAATTACAACTATATTTTTATTTTCATTGTCTAGTTTGCCATTGTTTCAACGTGTTGTGGTCAACTTTATTTGTTCATTGCACAATATAGGCCGGCGCGACCGGGCAGGTCCACTTACTCATGGAGCTTCGCCTGAGCTCGCACTTTAAAATTATGGATCCATCTCGCTTATTGAATGCGCCGAAATTGAAATCTAAAATAAATAAATAATTAAAATCTTTATTTTTTACAATAAAGAAGTTCTAATTCTAATCACATGTAGACCTTGCAAAAAATGGCCAATAGCTCGGCATTTGCTGAGATAATTGTCAGCGCCGGTCATGTGCATTAAAAAAAATATTATGAACCTTTATTTAACTTGTCATTGGCAACATAACAGTATAGAAGAGCGATAAACCAGAAGAAGAAGTTAATTGCAATACTGTCATTCAAACTTTCACCAAACTTGCAGGTTATGTACACAATAATTACAAATATAATAAAAAAAATGTAATGCCGATTGGATCCAAATGTATGATTTACCAAATTTCATATATTAAATCATTCACAAAATCCTATCATCAATTTCATCTATATAATAGTAAAGTCGTGGACAAGATTTTCATGCTCCTGTTATCTATTTGACATAAATACTCTTAGTTTTGTTTTAAATGCATAAAAAATTGTCATGTTCTTAATTGGTGGGGTTATGTTGTTCCAACATCTAGAAGCTGCGTACCGGAAGCTAGCCTCAAGCAAGGCTGTTTTAAGTTTTTGTACAGCAAGTTCTTTAAAACACTGTCGGGTTTCACACGTTCTTAGGTTAGATATCCTGTCCAGTTTTTTGTACAAATACGAAGGCTCTTCGCGATTTGACACACCAAAAAGAAGTCCCGTGCTCATTCAGGTAGGGGGCGTGTCTTCTAGAAGGTATGTCAAAGTATAAATAAGCACAAGCGTTCTGGATTGACTGTACTAGTTTTTGTGTTTTGGCAGTCAAACGAGGTCCATACACAATATCTGTGTAGTTTAATTTCGACAGTATCAAGGTTTGAGAGAGGAGGTAAATCTATCCCCAGGTGTTGTCTCACATTATGTAGTATTTAAAGACGGTAGAAACACTATCTTACTAAGCTAATTATGTGGTCACTGTCCATTTGCAATCCAGGATTTCCTGCTTCATATACCCTTTGTATAGTTCGACCCGTCAGTAAAACGTCATTTATAATATTTAATTTGGATATTTGAAATTTCGTTCCACAGATCATATTAGTAGATTTTTTAGGATTCAAAAGCTGCTATTTTTCTTGGACCATAAAAGTATGCTACTGAGATCATCATTTAGTTTATTAATTGCCGTGTTGATTTAACTACAGGAGATATAGACTTGAGTGTCATCTCCATACAAATGGTTATTTACAGTGAAGTATATGATTTTGCATGTCTGCTGCATATAATGAAATAGTACAGGACCCAGTGTAGAGCCCTGTGGGACACCTTTGGATATGTCAATTGTATCTGAAAAGAGCAATCATATTTAGTTATTTTTATATACTAGCGGCGTCCACTCAGATAACTATGAAACCATTTTATGACATCGCTGTCAAAGCCGTTTTGGATTATCTATTTTGTTATTGATGTTATGCTTGTAGTAAGCCGATTTTTCATAAAATATTGTCTTGTTCACTAATGTCTTTAGGATTTTGCTCTTTTTCACTTTCAGATTTTGTTCTATGGTGTTCTCCAGAGGTTTAATCAATTTTATATCGTCCGTGATCCATGGGTGAGAGCGATTTCTAACAATAGTGGATGCCATCTGAGCATGGATATCAAATAGCGCCAGAACACTATGATTGAACATGTTACGTCAACATCACCAGGTGTCAGAAACCGACCCCATTGTATTCCTGATAAATCAAAATGAAGATTATCTGTGTTAATATATTTCATAGGCCTGTAAGTTATTGAGTATAGTTTGATTTTGTCCCGTGTAGTATTAAATTCACATGTCACAAAACAATGACCATGAAGTTCTGTGATCATCATGATTTATCATATCTATTATCCATTCCATTTAATTGTTTACTAAAATTTTGAGAAAATTTCAAAGACTGAATTCTGAGGTAGGTAAAGTATTGAGCGTATATGAATTCAACAACCCCTGCTCTCCCCTCCTACAAAATCGTAGCAACGGCCTTAAGCTTCGTCATTACAGTTAATTATGATTACACAAATGATAAACAAAATTAATAAATAAATATAAATAGAAATGTAAAAATTATATTTCATAGATTGACGACCAGCTGGCTCAGATGGTAACGTGGCGATTAGCCCGTGTGTCACGCCAGAGGACGCGTGTTCGAATCCCGACTAAGTTCAGACTTAACGATCAGTCGTTCCAATGTCCATGGGCGTCGGTAGTCATAAAAAGGTTCCGATTGCCCTCTAATTGTATAAAAAAGTCATGGATATATAGATATATATTATATGTATTTCTATAATAAATTTTTAAAATTAAATACACGTATCACAGGTACTAGACAACGGTATATCCGTTGTCCTTGCGCTGCTTAGCACATGACTAGTCTAACGTGGCGTGATAAGTCCACAGATATTATTCTCATTATTATAAATAGTGGAAATTTTTTATTCATCAAATTAAATAAATACACAAAGCATAACTTTAAACTTGCCAGTTCAAGTTGAATAATTGTAAAGGAAGCACAAAGTCTGGGCAACCTTATCATGCTGCTCGCCTGTTGATAGACTTTCGACTTCACATTAAGTGTTTTCTGAAAACCTTTTGTATTTATAAAACATTATATTACACGTGTATCAGTGTTTTGTACAAACAAACCTCTTCACTTTGTTTTTATCGTCGGTAAGGTACACTTTTCGCATATTAATAATCGTTGGGGTGCAAACGACAAGTCGAAGCCTTTCGACGAATTCTGACGGCTATAGACATCCGCATTATAGTCGTACAGATGCGTTATAAGTGTGAGTATATCGTAAGCTTTTCAAATCGGAACCGTTGTTCGTGTGTATAGCGCGTTTAACAAAAGAGACAAACTCTTCAGCTTTATAACATTCGTACAGGTTTATTTGTAAGCGGTAATTGTTATTTTTTTTATAATATAGGGGGACAAACGAGAAATAGAAAACTTTTGAAAGACCAAGAGGCCTAAAATTGTGTTTCTTAGTTAGCAATTCTATTTTAACTATTCAATTACCGCATTTTACGTTAACATAAATTATGTTTACAAATGTAATTTTACAATCCTGACAGTAGTGTCAATAAACATGATGAAATAGGACCATAATAAATATGGAATAGGGTTTCCAATTCCAATCAAGTCTACTTTGGGCCCCTCTTCTCGGCCACCCCACTACGAAACGGGTGTAGCTATACAAAGATTTAGACATGACAAGTATTTTTATAACACCAAAAGCATTTTCATTTTCATTTTAAAAATATATTGTCCAACACAATGCTTTAAAAGTTGTAATAAGAATTAATCATTTCTTTTTTAAGAGACAGGGGGAAACGTGTACGTAGATAGTGACTACCGCCACCCATAGACGTCTGTAAGATTAGGCGTCTAACAGACGCGTTATTAATACATATAATAATACAACTAGGCTATTTATATATGTGCAAGTGTGTGTGAACATAATATAACAATGCACGTTTCGTGCTTCTTGTGTATAATATGTGCGTCTATAATGGAAATCTTATATATGTAAAGTTTCTTAAATTTATAAAATATAATATAAAATAAAAAATATTTTATATATAAAGCAATGTCACTAAAATCTTGCTGGCTCTATGTGAACGATTTTCTCAAAATCCGCTGATCGGATTCTCATGGTTTATCCTCAGAAAGATAATTCCCGAGCTAGATTTTAATGTATAATTTGACCCCTGTTATTCACGAGCAAAGCCAGGACGCATCACTAATGAAACATATTATAATTTAAAATTTTGCGATCAAAAAATTTTAAAATTTGGTAGTATTGCAGAGGGCACCATGCATGTCGAAAACGTAAAAGTGCTATGTCACCGCTCTCAAAACGGCGGCGCACGCGGTGAACGGTAATTTTTTCAGTTTTACGCTATTAATAATATATTTCCATTGTCTAGTACCTGCAAGACAAGTCCTTAAGTCACTTAGCACACAGCCTAGGCTGTAACAAGTTCCTTTTTTATATCATAAGTGGACAAACGAGAAGCTTTTTGATGACTACCGACGCCCATGAACATTCGCATGATTATTATGCAGATGTGCTGCCCCCCTATCAGCCCCCCAATGGGCCACCGGCTACTCACATACCGCTCGAATCGCGGCATCGACGCTGTCACTTTACGACAGTCATTATTAATTAACAGATTGTTATTATTATTATAGAGGGAATAACGGGCAATCAGCGAATATTGACATGCATTGCCCTCCTTCACCTTATCCCTTCAATGGCCCCACGGGTATAATGGCCAAATGAGCCCACAAAACGCACGAAACGCGTCAGGATAACCACATGGCGAGAGCTATCCTCTTTGTCGTGCCGGCAATGCACCAGGGCACTACCTGTTTATACTTATAGTACCATATTTCATACCGGTATTGAAAACAACAAAGTATTAATTTGTGGCTATTCTCGTAGCTTCGTAGCAGTTGTAGCAGGAGCTACGCGCTACGCCCTGTAGGTTGGCCGCATAGGACGTAGTCGGCGTAACACCTTCAGGACAATTTTTTAAATTGCCGTAGACACACGAGTAGATGCTCACAACTGATTTTGCACCAGGATTTATATTAATAGAGTTTGTCAGTACATGTTCCACATAGATTACTTCAAAGGCGTTTACATCTAAATAATTGTTACATGTAAATAAAATTGTAAATAAGTGTACACATACAAGCAGAAGGTCACTCGGACACTCATTCATCATAAAATCTCAGAAACTATAGGTGCTAGGAGTTTGTATTTGTGGGTTCGTTTTAGTATGAAGGTGATCATTAAGTCGGGATTTTGAGAAATTCATTCCTAAGGTGACGTATTTGGTAATGGAGTACCCGGGGCTGCCAGTAATAATATAAAATATTCATTTTAATTAGAAAGGCAATGTTATACACATAGCCATATAAAAGCGTGATTTGAACCTCTAAAAAAAACTGGCTACAATCCTGCGCCTGATTAATAACCACCATTAATATTTCAATAGAAAAAATATTTTTGCTCAATCCACACAATAAACCAACGGACGGTTAAGAACAATTGTTTTTAAAAATATCAACACGAAAAACCGCCTCTTGTCTCTATCTCATATCTATTTTTATGTATATTGAGGTGTACTCATATAGCGAGCACTTGGTCAATCGTGAAACTGAAACAATATTTATCCACCCAAATACATATTTGAATCCATATTTACATAATACAGCCGCGCCGCAGTGATGCCGCCTGTATTACACGAAATGAACGTATCCCAAGATCCCACTTACAAATTGAGCCGCGTCGGACACCTATTCTGTGACGTGCTTAAACTTTAATCACCACTCATACAACTATACATAAAAATATTTTGTACATAATATTTTTTCATCAAATTACGTTTAAAGGTTATAGGCAAAACATTGAGAATACTACAAGATTATTTATTAATAAAAAAATCATATACATACATCATTTTTTATTAATAACCATATTTATTTCTCATAGAAATAAGTAAACATGTTAATGGTATTAAAAGCTAATGTCATTTGCTTTTATAACAGCTTTAAAGTGATTACATAGTGTAAATCAGCATTTTTTTTTTTTTTAGATATAACCAATGAGAGTTGTGATAATTTAATTTGCTTATACAAATAATCGAGTAATTGAAAGTGCCTGAGAACTTTCAATCTAAATTTCAAATAACTTTTACCTAAGTCATGAGGTATTTTATTTATTGATACCATTTCTATAAAGTTTCTTTAAAAGCTCAAATTTGACAGGCAATTCAAAACCTTCAAAGACGAAATATGCCCATATTATGACGATCGGACATCACTTTAAAGAAGATGTTCCATTTCCATTGTTCTTGCAACATTAAGCCATGAATAGAGATAAATACACAGATTTAATTAAAAATGTCGTTATGACTAACTAGATTAAGAGAATTATTAAAGATGGCGCCATTTAGGCAACTCAATAAATGTCATTTCTGGCAGCTGGCGTCGCTAGTATAGTTTTATAGTTCGTTAACATATGTGAACTAAAGTATCCAACATCACGCGACGAATAGGCTGAAGTGGCAATGGGCTGGTCATACACACAGTAGAACAGATGGCAGATGGGCCAGTAAAGTTCTGGAGTGGAGGCCGCGTTTACAAAAACGAAGTGTTGGTCGACCGTTCACCAGGTGGGAAGACGACCACCTTGCAGTAGCCGGTGCGGGATGTCCAGCGGTGCGGGATGTCCAGCAGCCGGTGCGGGATGTCCAGCAGCCGGTGCGGGATGTCCAGCAGCCGGTGCGGGATGTCCAGCAGCCGGTGCGGGATGTCCAGCAGTAGTATTATTTGCTGTAGTATTATGAACTGTGACACTCACCCCTTCCACAGCCATTAATTAGTATATATCATTTAATTTCGAGTTATATGTAGTTAACCTAGTTCCCTATATTTCACTAAAATCTGCTTCATCCGAGCTATTATTATTATTTTCTTAGCATTGTCAAGGTCTACATCAATGCCATCGATCAATTACCTCACCTTACCTAGTATACTATGACAGAAAACTTAACTGTATGGATCTTACCTCACCTTACCTAGTATACTATGACAGAAAACTTAACTGTATGGATCTTACCTCACCTTACCTAGTATACTATGGACAGAAAACTTAACTGTATGGATCTTACCTCACCTTACCTAGTATACTATGACAGAAAACTTAACTGTATGGATCTTACCTCACCTTACCTAGTATACTATGACAGAAAACTTAACTGTATGGATCTCACCTCACCTTACCTAGTATACTATGACAGAAAACTTAACTGTATGGATCTTACCTCACCTTACCTAGTATACTATGACAGAAAACTTAACTGTATGGATCTTACCTCACCTTACCTAGTATACTATGACAGAAAACTTAACTGTATGGATGCCCGGAATTGGATGGTGTTGCATAACGGGAAAAGATTACAATACGATTCTATGACTTAAGTCGATATCATACGTTATAACGATTCAATTTTGTTACTGGTACAATACCAATCCTAATACACAAACATATCCAAAATCAAAGGTAAATTGGACACATCTAGAATAAGCACGTGGGACCCGCTGGGGCGCCGGGCTGAATGGAGCGCGCATACTAATTCGTGGTTCGAGAAGCATTCAAATAGCAAGCAAGACCGGCTTACTGGGGATATGTGAGACGGCCCCAAGATTTAGTTTACAACTTAGATTACCACTGCCCGTGGTCAAGAGCACAATCTAATGGGCCCACGTAAGAGGACCCTGCGATTTATTTAAGGGATTTCAATTACACACAATTCGTATATGGGATTACTGCGACGTTTCTACATTAATGTCAAAATAAAATTTTACGCTCCTAATATGTTGATCGGGATTATAATGTGCTTAAAGGTTTCGAAGTATGTATGTGTCATTGATTATTATTCAACAATTTAGCGGTAATATGGAATTGAATTATATATAATTTTATTTAGCTAATATAGATATAACCTACTGAGTTGACGGGTATGGTATCGTGTACCACACGGTTTTTTCGACTGCTAGAATTAGAACCCACAATGAGTATATTAAGAATGCCCTCAGCTTACACTACACTAGCATCTCATCGCAGTTTCACCCGCGTATCTCCGGTCCTATTAGTCGTAGTAGCGTTTCATCTACATCGAAATTATAAGTTACACATTAAAAAAAGCTTTATAAGGCTAGAGAGTTTGTTTGTTTTATTGAATGCGCTGATCTTGGAAACAATCCAATTTGAAAAATATCTTCAACGTTATATAACCTACTTATCGAGAAAGGGATCTTTTAATGTTAGCGCCAAAAAAATTCGCGTGTATGAAATTTTAATAATTATTATCATTTGTCTACCTGAACCTCAGAAATCAAAATAATATAATTTAAATTATGTAACGCAAACACAGCGTTGTTTTTATTCAACTCAAAATTTTTTGAATTCATTTGATTTAATATCTATACTAAAATTAGTTTCATTGAAGTCCCTATAAATTTTATTATAGTGCTTTCGTCCCTTCTGTCTCCAGCGTGAGAACTGAGCTATGATTCCATAATATAAAAAACTTATATCTGTATTTCAAATATCAGCTCAATCGAAGATAGGAAATTAACAGTGGAGTCAGGCCGGCACCACCGGTGAAGTACCTCTCGCTCACATGATACCGGCGTAAAGCCGCTTCTTCGGTGTCGCGTTTCGTGCGATTTGTGAGTGGCCGATATCCCTTTGGGGAAATACATTCCCCAGCGAAAAGAAAATGATGGTGGTGAGAAAAAATCCATCACTATTAGAACATTGCCACAAATCAATTAGTTAATAGTTATGAAAAGAAAATGATATTGCATATAGATTTCGGACATCTCAAATGTACATTTCCAAAGAGAAAAAAATCCATCACTATTAGAACATTGCCACAAATCAATTAGTTAATAATTATAAAGTTTTAGTAGTGATGGAAATAAATTTGACGACCGGCTGGCTCAGTTGGTAACGTGGTGGTTAGTCCGAGTGTTACGCTAGAGGTAGCGTGTTCGAATCCCGTTTAGGTCATGGATGTTCATATATGTATTATATGTATCGACTTATATAATTATAATATTAAATATACGGTACTTACCACAGGACTAGGCTAACTTGGTGTGATAAGTCCACAGATACATTATTATTATATTATTAAAATATATTCCAATTTAGATAAAATGACACCCAAAATTCATATCCGGCTGGTTAATTAGCCAAAATTTTATCCCAAGAATAAATTAACCGAGAGATCCAGTCGGACTTTCAAACCGTTAGATTTGCAATTCATAAATTTACTTATTGCCAACTGCGGTATTACGCGAGAAACATGCGTACAAATTAGCAGTTTTACTTCTGGAGTGCAAAATGAAGTTTAGTAGAAAATAATGGCATATGAACCCAGTAAATCGAGTGAGAAAGCATTACCTGTTGCGCTACGGCCTACATCCAGCGCTCGGAAGCTTACAGCTCACTTATTTTCTTTTTGTATGCATTTACGTTTCAGATTAAAAGATCCAATCGCCACCCCAGGCGCTCGGTGGCGCTCGGCCTCAATCGGTGGGCTTCGTTTCAGTCCACTTCAGCCGATTGGTCGGCTGGAAATGGGGTGAGTGATGACGCGATCGAGGGAAGTTTTCGCGGTGGAAGATCAGTTGTGGTCGCAGGGTTGAACTGAACAGTTGTGCCTGCTCGCGGTCCATCCCGCCGCGTGCCGCTCGAGATCCGCCTAAGGGTAAGTGAAAATTTCATTCAATTAGAAAGCAATCTCTGTGAAGAAGTCGTGATTGTACCTGAGATTGACAATTGAAAATTTAAACCGGAACAACTCGAAAAGGTAAGTATAATTTGTAGGGAAGCAGTTTGGTGCGGAGTCTTCAAAGTTTTGTTGGTAATATATCTTAACTTTTATCGTGTACTATATCGAATGAAACAAATTTATTAATCATTTAATGAAACAAAATTTAAATCTGAACATATTCGTTTGTATTAATTGCAAAAATATTGCATTGAATTAACAATTAATGAAAACATGCTATAGAGTGTAAAAAGTTCCCTTACAGTTTTTAAACTTATCCATGAAAGGAAATAATAATTTTACTGTCGTGACTGATATAAAGTCAATAATTTAAACATTCCATAAGCGTTAATGTCAACTCATATTACCAATGGATCAGCTTTTTAAGTACCGGCAATATTGCTTTAACCGACTTGTTCAATGTTGCGACTGTTGTCTATCATATTAATAAGTAGTAAATTTAGCTCGCTTAGAAACTTTAATACGCCTAAATTAATTATTACTTAACGCTAAATTATAAACGATCAAATACAGTTAATCATTTTGGAAAGTCAACAATCTTATATATATATATATATATATATATATATATATATATATACTTTATTCGTTAGGAAGTCATAAGGCAGAGAACTAAAGTATCCAATATCACGTTGAAGAGGCAATAGGCTGGTCACACACTCAGAATAACAGATGGCAGATGGGCCAGTAAGGTTCTGGAGTGGTGGCCACGTTTACAAAAACGAAGTGTTGGTCGACCGATCACCAGGTGGGAAAACGACCTCCGTGCAGTAGCCGGTCCGGGATGGATGCGAGTAGCAGGAGATCGGTCGCCTTGGCGTTCACTGAAAGAGGCCCACGTCCAGCGGTGGACCGATACGGGCTGATAATGACGATGATGATATTTATAATACTGCATTTTATTTGTTTCTATTAGCCATATTATATTTTTTTTATTTTAATGATTTCTATAAAATTATGTAACACCCAGCGTGACTCTTACAAATGAAAACAATAAAGTCACAGGCATCGCTATCACATTTATAAAAAAAAATATGATACAAGTTTTTAATCTTGCCAGAGAATAATAATAATCGATAGATTTAATAGTATTAAAAATAGCTGCTGTTATAGTTTTAATAAGTGATAAATCGCAGCGCCCCCTCGAGACCACCAGCAGAGAGTAAACTGGTGGGTAAACGCCCTCCACACGAAAAGATTGCCGTGTGATTAATGACAGTCAATATTTAACCAATTATATGTCTACTGACTTTTTAAAATTTTATTTTATTTTGAAAATATTTTTTTTTTTTATGTTTTAAAAATCACACAATATTAAAAATATATTAACGCGCTTAGCTGCTGTCGTAGGTCTTTTAGTTCATTCGTTCGTTGCGCTTGTAGACGTAATTTCATGAACCGTTTCTGATAGACAATTGAAATTCATGCACGAAATATTGTTATGAAATATTTTATTACCGCTATAAAAAGTATTAAATAATAACAACAATATGTCAAGACAATAAAATCCGCCATGTTTCTTTTCCGACAACTACCACGTGAGATTTATTACAGGTTTTACAGTGGTCTTGATGAAGATTTAACTAAAACGGGCACATGCTTCAGCTTATTAAGCTGGTTACAACCTGGGATATAATATATAATTTCACATCTCACCAGTACGAAATTGCGGCAATTTCGTATACAACACAAAAACGCGACAAAAACATTAATTATACAGAGATAACGTTATAAAAAATAATAAGTAATAAAAACATAGGTACAATAAAATAAATAAAAATACTTTTATTCAAAAATTTAAAAAAAACATTGTCTTAAGCTTTTAATTGTAATATAATAATAAATAAATCATTATAAATTTCAAAATGTTTTTGTTAAGTCAAATTTTGATTATACATGAATAAAAATTAAAATAATTTCGCATTTTTTATCGTTTAAAAACATATTCGTCATCTTAAATGTGGATACAGACTTTTTACCATGTAAGTACCCAAGTAAGTCCGATGTTGGACGCAGAACCAGAAATGAACCCGTTGAAGTGCCAATAAATACCCTTGCCACTAGATTTTATTACGTTAAAAAATGACAGCTTCTGAAAAACTTTGACTGCAGCGATGGGAGCATCGTTCGATAGAGTGATAGAGACGATTGTTACGCGCTCTTGCTCGCAAGCTCCGCCCATTCAGTAACGCTACTATATTGTCATACACTTTCGTGCATGTAGTTAGCGTTATAAATTTACAAGGCATCATTAGAGCAGGGCGAAACGCTTTAGAAATCTAAGATCATATGACTAAAATAAATAAAAAGAATTTGCTTGAAATATGACATTTTAAAATAGTTATAAATACGTCAACATATAATTTAAAAATTATCCTAGAACTTTATGAAAGTATTGAAGATGTCCTATAAAATATAAGATTATTAATTTATTTGGTTGAATGTAATTAAGTGTAGTATATTCAGATTTTCATTGTATTTAATTACACATATATTTCAAGGGTGACGGAAACAAATATATGTCAAGTATTATAGTTACATTTCAATAAAGATATTTTAAATAACATAACATTTTAATAAAAAAAATTGACATGTTCTAATCAAGAAAAATACAATATATGTGTGACACGGAAAGTTTCATAAAACATGAAGTCGCTTTTTAAGTTCTTGTACTTTTAATGGGATTATGCGAAAAAGTTCAAATCGACCCGACCTCAAATCGGTCGTAAATTATTTTTCATTTCATTTTTTTATAAGATGTCATTTCCAATTTCTTTTGATTTAAAAAATAATGGACATTGGTGAGGGTGACCCTATCAGATAGTGAGACGACAGATACTCCACCATCACATCCGTATTGTAATGCAAATTCAACAAAGATGCCTCTGTCAAGACGTTGATGAAGTAACAAACCTAAATCAAGTCACAAACTTTCGCTTGAAGTCGTACACAAATACATTTTGCGAGTCCAACAGGTTTCTGTTGTTTCCGCTGCATATGTGTATGTTTTTAGTTTAGAACCGATAATTTGTGAGACTTTTCAAATATCTATTAATAACCTTGATGATTATAGCTGACATGTTCAACAGTTTTGAGGCCTAAGGCTCGGGTGCCCGGGTACGACCAAAGAGTTATTGGGATTTTTCGAGACACCGAAAACAGGCATTTTTTTTATAGAATAGGGCAATCGGAGCGGAGCCTTTTCACGAATACCGAATACGAAGACGAAGCCTATGAATGTCACATTATTACTATGCCGATACGTTGCGCT
>JAFELO010000165.1:98358-127176 GCA_017140195.1 Eumaeus atala
CCCCCCCCCCCCCCCCCCAACAGCATTATTTGAGCGGGATCTCCCCGGTCTTGCGGACAAATTCCGTTGGATAGGAATATGTAGTGTCATTCACTATACAAGGCTCTACCTCTTCCTTTCCAGCTTCTTCCTGAAAGTAGGCGGAGTTACATCCCTGTGCAGTTAAGAGCACACGTTAAGCCGTCGGTCCTGCACCTAATTTGTCTCCGGTCGTGTCGGATCGCCGTCACATCGGTATAGGAGAATGTAGGAACAAGGAGCGCAATTGTGCTCTATAATATATCCTGTGCCTATGTCCAGTATAGAGCCGCCGTGGCCGAAATACAGCTAGGAAGACATTATTCTTATTATATATATAATAGTTAAACAGGCTGATCAATTACGAAATCTCATCCCATATATCCTTTGATATATAAAACTAACAACCATAGATAGGAAATTTACGTGCAAAATATAACAGTTTCCGTAGCATTATCGTTTAACTCCATGGCTACGTATTCTAGTTTCTAGACATTCAGATAAAAGTTTGCTAATAACCGCCCCGCCGAGCAAACAATCGTATAATTATTGTAAGTCAAAGATAATTACTTAACCATCTATGATATTTTTACAAACTATTGCTTAGGATTTGATATTTTTATAGAATATTGCTTAGGAATTGATTATTTAAAAAAAAATATTACATAGAATTTTAGAATTGATAGCTTGTTTTATTAGGGGATCCTTATAGCCCGGGGAAAAACCTCTCGCTCACATAATACCGCTGTAAACTATGCTGACATGTTTCTTGTAGTTTGCGAGTGATGGCTGATAGGGGGTTAAGGTGCAGGAAGGAAATGCAATTTGAAGTATGACATATGCTTCCAGTCGTGTGTTGTGTCGCATTGTAGGAGCGGTGTGGCCGGGCAAACCTACCTTAATCTTGACCCGACTTCAATTATGTCATTTTTTCAAAATTTTATTGCGACTCTGGATTAGTAGTCTTAACGAAGTTATAATGCGGAGAACTAAAGTATCCGATATCACGTTAAGAATAAGCTCGCTGAAGTGACAATGGGCTGGTCACACACTCAGAAGAACAGAGGGCAGATGGGCCAGTAAGGTCCTAGATTGGAGGCCTCGTTTCGGAAAACGAAGTGTTGGTCGACCGTTCACTGGTTGGGAAGACGATCCAATGTCCTGAATGATGCGAGCATCATGGGATCGATCCTCTTGGCGTTCACTGAAAGAGACCTATGTCCAGCAGTGGACCGATAAAGATTGATAATGATGATGATGATGGACTGGTCGCCACTCGAACTTTCAACCACAAAATAAAATACTGTTATTTTATTTTGTTCATCAACTAACGTGTCAAGTACATAATCTGACAGTTCTAATCGAAACCTGCGAAAACGAAATTCCTAGTTTACTTAACACAAGTTTTTCATGCAATGTTTTTGCAATGCTTTGGTTTAATTTTTGTTAAAAGAACATAACAATATAGCAACACGAAAAACAAACAAGAAATCATGACGTAAAGTAAAAAAAATATATGATTTATAACAAATAAAATAAAAATGGCTTTATTTCTAAGGTTACACACAAGGAAAATAAATTCAGGAAAGCGAAAACCTGTGTACACAATTAGATTAAAGAGAGAAACACAAAGAAGGAAAGAAGCAATTGAAAAAAGCAAACAATCCTATCCCATATCAAAATGCGCCTTACAAAATGATGAGACCTCGGCATAAGTTAGGACTAATAGTCCTTACATTGATTTTCAGGGTCACCAGTTTTCTTTTCTTTCCCGCAATGGTGCTATGGTTCCAAGCAACACATTTAAGATTACACTATATAACACAATGAATACATTTATGATTATACAATAGAACACATATAGTACATTTGCGATTTCACGATACAATACAATTAATATATTTACGATATTAGGATACATCATACAGCACATCAACAGGTCACACATTAAGACCATCACATCATATTATGTTCTTATATATGATTTGCGGGAATGTCATATACAACTATACATGATATTATTAGCTGGGTGCGTAATGCACAATGTATAAACATATACTCAATAAATAACATATAAATATATAAATAAATAAATAATAAATAATGCAATAAAATTAATAATAATAATATTAAATAATGCAAAAAAAAAGAATTTTATTGTTGAGCCTCAATTAAATATTGTTATAGTGGCGTTTGTATAATTCTTTTGAAGACAGGTCACGAAATGGAGGAGAGAGGTTATTCCAACACTTAGATGCCGCGTATTTAAAGCTGCTTACTTAATTTTATTTAAATTTAATACGATCACCCAGTACTACTAATATGCAACCGTATTAATTCACACGTAAAGTACTGAATGTATTGGGATAAAATTAGTACTGATATAGTTTATTCTAATAATATAAAACTGATGAGTTTTTGACTCGAATTGAAAAATTATATTTGTGTTGAATAATCAATTTATCGTGGGAGGCTATAGGGATGATGCTACTAATAATAAGAGAGAATTAACACCGAGTGCCTGGTTGTTATGTAGATTCATAGTGCAGAGAAAACCACCGAATATCCACTAAAACTACCAATGGTATTTCATTACAACCATACTTGGAGACACGGGGGCGAACGTCTATCTGCTAAATATTTATAAAGTGCGTAAAATGTTGTGACAAAATTTTGTAGCTTCTACGATCAATTCCCAACAAATCCGACTCCGGCACTAATTTGTACCTCATGAGGGGTACAAAGTTTTCGTTCACAAACTTTGTCGTGTGTCTGCCATTATGAACCTGTGAGGCCTTTTACAGCATCAACTATGAACACAACAGTTTTTATTGAATTAATTACCAATATATTGTATGTGATAGGCCTTTGCAACCGGTGTGTTTAAGTATAAGTTATGTACACTAGATATATATGCGGCTGCAGTACTCCACACCAATATATAAAGTCTTATATGCGATAATAATGTAACCGTACATATTCGTTCTATTTTCATATATTTTTGTTAATAAGGGAAATAATACAGTAGTACTTCTTCCCAAATAAAATTTAAAAAATAGAGAGGCAAAGTTTCTCTCATTGTTTGTTAGGGGAAATTTTCGGAAGTACTGATCCGATTATGAAATTGTTTTCACTAACAGAAAGCTACACTATTTAGAAGTGAAATATAACATATTTTATTATACACACACAACTTTACTCCAGCTTCATAATGGGGTAGACAGAGAGCTCAAAGCACATACTCTCCTGACATATCAATAATAATTTTTGTTTGATTATTATCTTCGGTGTGTGAGTAGTCGGTGTCCCAGTGGTTTGGGGAGGTTAACGCATCTGCATATGCGGATATTAATTGGTGTCGGTAGAATTGTACCAACTGCTAGTTTCTCCCCTATGCTATAAAAACAAAATTATAATAGAATACGCAGTAAATGTACAATAGGAAAATAAAACGCATAAGTTTCAGGGGATTTGATTTTACTTAGCAAATTTAGTTTTATATTTCTGTATCCAAAGGTGGGAAAAAGCCCTATGAACGTATCTACGCTCCCTGCCTACTACAGTTTCTCTAAAGTAGATAAAGCCGAATATTCCATAGTCGTTATAAAAATAAACAAATAACTGAAATCCCCATACAAATAATGTTAAAAAAATCATTCGGTACGGAAACCTACGTGTGCGAGTTCAGTTCAAATTTGAATGTTTTTTTTTGTTTTGCTTTTGTAATAAAAGAGCGAGGGAAATTTTATATATCTACAATGAAAGGTACAATAGTTGGTAGGTATTGTAATAGACAGTGCCATGCTGTATCGCAGCCGATTTGGGCCGGCGCGACGGTAGAGGAACCTTACACATGACATCGCCGTAATGTTTTATTTTATAACGTAGCAAAGAAACAAGCGAAGCGATCTCCACTCCCATATTTGCTTTATTGTTGTCATGCACTAACACTCCCGTGAGCCACTGATCACTCACAAACCGCACGTAACGCGACAGCATAGCTATCACTTTCTCGGTCGTGCCGGCGTCATTCGCCACTATCCTCTACAAAACAGTGACATTATCAACATAAATCTCTTCGTTAATCATGCATTATGTGCTAAACTAAACGTACGAAAAATTGTAATCTAATTGCGAAGACTACTATTTTACATCCGAAGATTTTACTGCATATTAAAAGTGTTTGAAAGATTTAAAAGTGTGTAACAGATAACACGTGAAGTTAAGTAAAAGCCTGTAAAAAGAAATGAAAATAAACGTTATCCAACATTTAATTAACGAAGGCAGTTATGGTCTATAGCCGCACCACATATGCGGGTAAACAAAGGAAAATGCTGACTTTCCGCTCACCGAGCGACTCATCCAGTAATGTACAGTGGACGGAGGTACTCGACGCCACTTCACAAACTTGTCCTCATTCTGTTTTCACTCAGCGATCAGTACAGCCCTTCATTGAATGTTTTTTGTTATTATTGGATACGAGGCTGACGAGCCAACGGATCACCTCATGGTAGGCCGCTTAGTACGCAATAGTATGATGATATTATTTGAAATTTACTTGACGTGTCAAGCCGGCTTGACTCAGTTGAGATGTAGCATTGACACAACCACTTAAAGACGCATTGAATTTACAATTATATTTCTGTAGTGGATAAAATTGGTGGGCACAATAATGAGAAATATATGTAGGTTCCATAGAGTTTATTATATTGTTTTTACATATAGGAGTTATTGAAATTGTTTCGTGGTATTTTGGTATCTGACTAGTAGCGCTTAGCATTTTTTCCCGCAGATCCTGCATACTCAGCCCCTTTTGGTCGTGATGTCAGTATAGCCAGTAGTTTCTGAAATAAGCGCGTTCAAATAAACAGACAAAACATTCCGCTTTATAATATTAGTATATGATGATGATGATGGTGATATGCTAAAAGAGCTATCAAGACTCGTCTACAAGCGCTATTGCTGTTATGCCACCTTAGCCGACCGGCACTTCAGCCCGTCCGTCGGAAATAGTTCCATGACGTAAAATTTTTGAAAGAGGTAGTTGCATGCTGCACTGCTGTGTAGTATACTAATCGATCCGGCCCGACCGAGGAGGTACCTCTCGACTATGATACCGCCTTAGAGTGATAGCTTCGGCGTAACGTTACGTGCAGTTTGTGAGTAGTTTGCAGTAGTAGCAGTAGAGTAGAATGGAGGAGGAAAATAGAGCAAGGCGTACCAATAATGCGGATGTTCACGTGTATCGGTGTCGGTAGTCGTTATAAGGCTCCGATTGCTCGATCGCCCCCTATACTATAAAAATACTATACCCAATGACATGTTGGCTTGGGTTAGGTTAGGTTATTTTATTTATATTATAGTTTGTATTATTCCGGGTGGACTTAATGTGGTTAGACGAAGCGGAGCAATTTATCCGCATAACTGTGCGGATAAATTGTTCCGTTTTGCCTGAGCTCAGACATGATGCCAGCTAGTAACTAGGCTACCATACTTAACCTATGATGCTACCTGTGGTGAGGTGCAATGACGCATTAAGCAATAAGGCATACAAATATAGTTCCCCTTTTATTGAACTTAAAAAAACACGGTTACAGAAGGTACCAACCCGTTAGGGTGCAGAAAGAGCCAAGTTTATTTTATATCTGTCTTGTTTCCTCCACTTCACTACTCTGTTCACACGACCACGCCATACCTTGGGACACTGGGTACCTTTTTTTGGTTTTTGGTGTCGCGGGGAAACGCATTTACGCGCCATCACCGGTCCCGGATGGGTTCTAGTGGTGTGTGAGGCTCGCGGACACATTAATATGCCGTATTCCTACTAAAGCCACAGCCAGTGCCATCAGTTCCGTCATTGGCGAGGTGCCCCGGAAGAACAAATCTTGGGAACACCTCGACAGCTAATCAGTTTCACTGAGGGGCTATCCCGCATTCCCGAACACCACAGAGCAACTCCGCCAACTTTGGTACAGTGTAAAGGAACGAGGTTTCTACCCTCGCCCCTTGCCGTGTTCGCGAACACATTTCCACTTTCTGTTCTACAGTCCCCTCTTCTAGAATAATAGAACAGTACTCGGCTCCGAGGTCCGGGTTCACCCTGGTTTACTGAGCCCCCGCACCGCCATGTCAAGGCTTGGTTCATGGTTGGGGAATACTAGGCACCTACAAGAATGTAAATGAAATCGCATCCATTAAAATCCCTAACACACGTTTAATATTTTATTTTACCAAACAAACTTCGTCAGTCGCCAGGAGTACTAAAATAAATATCGTAAAAGTTAAAAAGCAAAGATAATGTTAGTCATATTGGATTTGTGTTTCGACATTTTCTGTTTACTTTTAATGACTTCCAAGGATTTCAACTCGGTGTGATTTGAAACCAATAAAACTTTTTCGTGTTTGCCGACACCGCGCACTGTACTTCCCACTAATTTATAATATTATTTCATTTATACTTGTATTTTAATACAGAGGAACAGATGTTAATGTATGTTGAATTTGTTTTTCATTAATTCACACACGTACTAGCTGGGCTTTCTACAGTTTTAATCTGTTGATCTTGAAAATTAGGTTTTTTTTTTTTACAATGTAAGGGGACAAAGGAACAATCGGAGCCCTTTGGCTACCGACGCCCATGGACATTCGCATGATTGTTACGCCGATGCGTTGCCCACCTATACCCCCACCCCCTCCCCAATGGGTCACCGGATACTCACATACCGCACGAAACGCGACAGTGACGCTGTCCCTTTACGCCAATATCAAGTGATCGGGAGGTACCTCCCCAGTCGTGCCGGCCCAATACCGCTGCATAGGAGGGTGTAGTGTCATGCACCATGCATGGCACCACCTCCTCCTATGCAGCGTGGCACTACCTCTCGCAAAGTAATAATAATTACTTGTGATAGCCCTGAGATCGAAATCCAATCACAATTTGTTTATTAATTAGGTTTAATTAATGTGTGCCAAAAAACCAGTGTGCGTCGTTCTATTTAAATAGAATAACAAAATCTCATAGATATAAAAAATATGTGTACCACGAATTTCTTCGCCAAGAGCACAATTCAAACACATCTTTTGAAAATTAACCTTACGCGCATGATCTTAAGTTGTTTCATAAAGAGCATAATTCAGATTGTACACATCTTTTAGCCACAGTTCTGAGACGCTGTCTATGAATATTTGCAAAACCAATACAAAATCTGATGCATTTTATATTAAATGATTTGTTTTCTACACAAGATTTGCAGGAAACAAATCATTTAATATAATACAAAATAATATTATAATAAAGTAATATAAAATCCATATAATCTTCAATTGTATCAAATTTCATATCACTCAGTTCGCGCAATTGTTTAAAAAAAGGAATTGGTTTTTTCTTCACGTATTAATATATAGATAGGAAATATAAAAGAATAAATATTTACTAGGTACAATGTTATCTCTGTGTATTCTTGTGTAAAATTTAGAAGGTTTTTGAAGTAGAGAAACAAGAGATATAGATAAAACCGCTAACACATTTTTTTAAAAGCGACTCAAATTTACTAGTTAGAAATTTGATCGCAGCGCATTCCTATTAATAAAATTATAATTGTATTATATATATACATATATTAATATATGTTAAAGATTATTGATACAAAACTATGCAATACATTGATGGCAGTTCAATCTGCCTTGTGTACTCATTTATGTGTCGTCCTCAGTGTTGTCACGCGCCCGCCTATTCCAGACTTAGAAAAGCGTTGCTACTGTGCGTAGTACTAATTAAAACATAATGAAATAAACCTTCATATTTTACCTTCCTAAGTGCTTATCACACTTATATTACTCACAAGCAAACCTGGGTTTTATCTAGCTGTATTAAGACAATGTATTTGAAAATTATTAAAGAGCAATTTCTTCCAAGTCTCTATCGATATCATGTGGTGTCCAACTTCTGAAAATAATGACACTAAATTCGGTGAAGGTGACATTAACAATATTTTTGTGTTTCTGTATTTGTATTAGTTACATACCACCACGTAAACAAGTCCCAAACAATACACAACCTCTTGCAAATCTCTATGTATATCAATATTGCGACAGTAGTAGCCTATCCGCTTCAACACAGGAGCACATATATTATTTAGCACTGTAAAATGAAGAAATGACATCAAACTACCATATCATAAAATCACAAAGAGCAGGCATTGAATGCGACGTCACTTCACGCAATAAAGCCTCGGAGGCATAATATACCGTTGTCTGGCTGAATTTAACCGACTTCTATTGAATGACTATTGTCGTCACGTATGCACTCGAGCTTCCACGTGTCAACGTGAACAGACGGCAGGCATATAGGCGTGTGCGAACTATATGCGCGCTGTCCGATTTGATAAGTCTACCGTTTCAGTACCTTATATGGATTCGACCGCATGATTCAATAGTCGATATATTTCTTACAGGATCGATGCCTATACATAACAGATACTTTAAAGAAAAATGTATGATTTATCTATTTATATGACTATTATATGACATGGGATGCAATTTTCATACTCGTATTGCAGGCCACCTCTAATCTTCTGTAGAATTTGTGATATATGGTCGCAAAATGTCGCGGTCAGCAGCTAGTTTAAAAAATCACAACTAAATTTGAAATAAAATAATTGAAAGGTATTTTCATAAGCCGTTAAGCATATAAAACGATATCACGTTACGCGTTCAGTATGCCTCAGTTACATTTATAAAGTCCGCAGACGAAATAACGATTATGTTCGTTCACGGACGGCCGGGCTTACCTCCGACTGCTTAACTTTGTAAGTCTGCCACAATTACTTGTGGCATCACTTAATAAGACCAGTAGAGGGAAACATTGAGCGGATTTTTAAGCATTTCCCATTGCAATGGCCCGACCATTTTCCTGCGTTGGCTTGTATAAATGGAATTCGTTTCACATGCTTTAATCCTTGCAATAAAGGTAATTGTGCGTTCTGTTATTGATATTGCTTTTAATTCTATAACATTGCTTTTATTAATAAACCAACCATTAACTTTTATTGCGATTATAGTGTACATAAATTTTTATATATTACAGTTTTTGTTATAAACTTAACAGAATAGATTTGTTAGAGTATGGGTCACTACCCATACTCACTTCAATCACCAGTCAAAACTCACTAGTTTTGGGAATATATCGAGCTTGGGCAGCGCTTTCTTAGATTTGGCTATAGTATCTGACATATGATGTATATGATTTATATAAGCAGTACATCTTATTGACATTTATTTGTTTATTATTTGAATATTATATTTTAGGAATAATTATATGCTTAATATCATGCACCTTTTCGTAATATTGTCACAATCAAGTAATGATTCTTGAATCTAATCAAGAATCACTACTTGATGACTCATGAAGAATTCCACGTGTGCAATACCTTAGGTGTTACATATGTTGCCGAACATCATTGATCACTTCTGGTAACAGGCAGATCAGAACAGTCCTCATGAAAATACCTCAAAGGATTTCTTTCATTTATTGTTTTAGCAATCTTTCTAACATTTCACAACCCTACAGTTTACGATTAGCAATTGGAACAGTGGCTTATATTATAGGGTGTTAAAGACGATGTCTCTTAGACTAACGAGCTACTCAGAATTGCCTTTGTACCGTCAGGGCTATCACGGCACTGATCCAGAGCACTTGCTAAGATTATCCAAATACGTTGTCGTCTCAAGAGTCAAGACCTACATTCAAATATTCAAGAAACAATTCTACCAATGTCTCAAGCGTACTACTTTTATTCCATCAAAATCCTTACATTGTATTATATTAATATTAGATATAAACATAGATGATTTATACTTCTCCTCATTGAAGCTGAACTTTAATTCGAAATTATTAGAAAAATAGTGGACACAATTTATAAATACATTAGATAAATGAAACCCAAAAGATTTCCTACTTTCAGTTTGCATATGTGATGCAATGAACCACGTGACTCATGATTATTAGCTCATTAACAATGCTAACGATAATAACATCACTACGATTCTTTGGGGTATCGACTGAACACTTACAACTTTTGAAACTTCTCTTTATACCGCCAAAAGTATTGACGTCTCACCTTTTTGAAGTGTGCTGCTACCCAAAGTGAATTGTTTTATTTTCATGTTTCCGAATTCTCTCTCACATTTTTTACATGCAGCCAATATTTTACTTTGGTACAATTTTATTTAAATAAATAAATTGTGTTTTTATTTATTTTGTCGTTCACTTTTAAATGTCAAAATGGCCGATACTCTTACTCGCTACTCGCATCTAACACCTACCTTATATTAAATTAGTAGTCCGTCCCGACTTCGCACGGATACTTCACAAAATGTGGCAAAAAATCAAATATTTACAAAAATACAAAAATTATAAATATTTAATTTCGGGCTCGAAAACCTTACACGTTTATACCATGACAACAAATTCTATTTATGACAGAACAACGTCTCTTGGGACAGCCTGTTTATAATTTCTACAGCTAAATAAGGATTTTTCGTTTCTCACATTTGGTTATATTATCGGAAGTCTTCATAATAAACTATTACGTTTCAGAAAATGTTGTATAGCCTATGTTAATCACACACAATGTATAATTGTAATGGTGAAATAATTTGCAAATCGTCCAGTAGTTTCGGAGCCTGTACAACGCAAATAAACAATCAAATGTTTCCTGTTCAACGTAAACAAACAAACAAAATGTGAAAGTTTGTCTGTACCTAAGCAGCTTGTGAAATCACCGGGTAGTTCAAGAACCATATTATCATATTTCGTATGCCACAGATCCTCCGATTTTTGGAACTCTAAGGTTATTTTCTTTTAGCTCTAGCGTACGCTATTTACTAAATATTTTTCTACAAGAGACTATTAATTAAAACTAATAGTATAAATGCGAAATTTACTTCGTTTATCTGTTTCTCACTTTATCCCAAAACAGCTGAACATAGTTTAATTACAATGAGAGAGTGCAATGCTGCATTGCAGTGGAGCTGGTGAGATACCTCGCTGTTGGGTTCACCATGCATTGCACTACCGGAATCGGGCTGCCACGACCGGGGTGGTACCTCTCGCTCACTTGATACCGCCCTAAAATACTAGATGAAGGAAAGAAGGAGGAAAAGAGGCAACACATTTTTTTAAATTATTATGCGGACGTATATGGGCGTAGTAGGTAGGTAGCTCCGACTGCTCGTTTGTCTCCCATAGAACATAAAAAATTAGACAAAGAGACACATATTAGTAGTAAAGAAGCATAATTTTATTTTATGTGCCACAAGCGCAGCCGCGGGCGAATAGAAAAAAAAGAAAAAGTTATATTATAAAGCGACAGCTACTAACATAATAAATATCAAATAAAGTCTGAATAATATTTAAAATCTAACACCCTCTTTTACCTGAGGCCCTCCTCACAATTGCGAAACCGGGCAGAAAAGTATTATCGGAGTAACACCATTTTCCGGTTATATGTCCCACTGGAGAGGAAGAAGGAAACAGGGCGACACATCGGCATAGTAATTATGCGGATGAGTGTCGGTAGTCGTAAAAACGCTCCGATAGCACGTTTGTCCCCCTATACTATAAAAAAAATCCTGTGTATCAATTTATATGGCAACTTACAAACTTAGTTTGAAATAAGTTGCCCTACAAATGTCAAGCTAAACCATACAGCTGTAGGTTTCACAGTCATCTGCAATACCAGAATTGAGAATGCGGGTCGCATATGCATTGCCGCCAAAACAATAGTTCTAAATAAACCAATATGAAACAATATTTCTGTCTCTAGTCTATTGTTCTCAATAATACCCGGCTTTATTGCATTCAAACCAAATAAACATCTTTTATAACTGAATTTTATAAGCGCGCATATTGAAGGCAGATAAACGGTATCAAGAAGAAACCCAAGCTCTGCGGTTATTGTAACTGTTATTATTTTTCCTGCAAGTATACAATATTCACAACAGGATGTTGAGTAGTACTTAATATTGTGATATTGCAAATTGATGTTCAGTATTCACAACAGTGTCACGATGTTAAGTGCCTAATATTGTGGTAATCCGAACTGTGTGAACGGTTGAACAAAGATCTATGTGTTAATATACATAGAAATAGAAAAGCTTTATGCAATTAATTAGGTTACACTGATATACATCTTTATATTACTTAACCTCACATTTCCGATATCAGGCGAAGAATAAGCTCACTGAAGTAGCAATGGGCTGGCCACACACTCAGAAGATCAGATGGCAGATGGGCCACTAAGGTTGGTCGACCGTTCACCAGGTGGACGGACGATCTCCGTGCAGTAGCTGGTCGGAGATGGGTGCGAGAAGCAGAAGATCAGCCTTCTTGGCGTTGATAGAAAGAGACATATGTCCAGCGGACCGATAGGGCCGATAATGATGGAATGATGAACCTCACATGCCTCTGTACCATCTGCGCGAGAGTGAAGAGATGGTCCCTCGTACAACCCCAAACCAAGTATCATCACCCGACAAGCACTCATATCAATCTGAGTTCAGTATCAATAAGTTCAGGTCCGAAAAAAGAACAAACAAAAAACTATGGATTCCTACTGCAGTTTTAGTAAGAGGTAAAACTCTCGCTCGCACGACACCGCTGCAGTATCAGTGTGTATGCGTTTCGTGTTGTGTGTTCCCAGGGGCGCACTGGAATGGCGGGCAAGTGACAAAACTACATAGCCTCTATGCACATCTGTGGGTGTTGTTAGTACCTAAAGGATCGGAGTGCTCGTTTTGCCCCTAATATAAAAAGTGTGTATACAGTTATGTGCACGCGTTGGAAATTATACATCTTAAGCATCTTACAAGATAAACATCTTTTCAAAAATTTATCATTCGCCTTATTTTAAGCATGTAGAAATAAAGACACCAAGAATAGAAAAAGTTATTTAAAAGTTTTTCTTAAATGGTAATTGATTACTATGGTACTTGATTTTAAAAAAACTAAAATGTTGACTATAGCTCACTTCAGGGTGATCGGTTTTTCGTGACGGTGTGCGCGCGCAATCACTGTAAAAATGTATCTCATCATTATTGCCAAACGCACCAAAAGAAGTGCTTCAAAAATCCTCATGCCTCATCCAAAGCAGTAATATCAATCATCATCAGGTGATGATAAGTCGAAACCGGTTGTAAATTTAAATTTAAAGTAAATAATTGTGGAAAAATTACATAAAGCTTATTTATTTATTCAAGTTTTAACATGAATTTCGATCTAGAAGTGACAATACATTCAATCAACTGCAGTGATATCACTTACAAAACATTTGACCAACAGTCCATACACGAGATATTTCACACCGCCGAGACAATGTATTTAATGGCAATGTAACGGTCATAACACAAACATTTACGTTCACTTACAATGTTAAGGAGTTCCGAGCGATGGGCAGCGGGCAACAACCGGAAGTAATGTCGCAGCCTCCATTGTTTCCGGCGCCATGCGTGCATGCACAAATGAATATTCTTTCTGTACCCATTTTAATTGAACCGAACTAATGGAGCGTGGACAATGCGCTCCTTTTGAACTCAATGTTCAGCTCTGGGAAATGTACTTTTTGTGTGTCATAATGGCGCCGGACTCGTTTGGCAATTCATCGCCGGTAGTTTCGCGTCAATACTCACTTAAAATAATATTACTTTGTTATCCTAGAGCATACTCTAGGATAAAAAGCCATAACTTTTTGCATAATTTGTATTAACTTTCGGCGAAAATGGAAAAGTTTGAAATGAACTTCAAGAATCAGAATAATTAATCCGACATTAACTATAAAAATCGTACAAAAAAAAATAGCGTTACCGGTTTTCATTGTTTTTGAGAATACTTACGGAAAAAAACAGCCTTGTAAACCATTTTAAATGCAAAAAAACTACATTAAATAATTTGTGTATTACACGACCAAACATGTAATACACATATTATTCAAGGCTAAAATACATGGGTACACAGACACATGCACAACATACACAGGTGCCAGCGTGTGTGTGTGTGTGTGTGTGTGTGTGTGTGTGTGTGTGTGTGTGTGTGTGTGCGTGTGTGTGTGTGTGTGTGTGTGTGTGTGTGAGTGTGTCTGTGTGTGTAAAACCTGGAAAATCTTCATCCTTAAAACGTTGTAGATCTTCTGAAGTCTTTTTGAAAAGTCGTAAGAGTTCATAGTGCGGGTAGTTGTAGGGATAGTTTCTGGCTTATAATTTAATTTACAAAACTATTTACACAAGTGTAGGTACACAATATTATGACTGATTAAAATATTAATCAATATTTTTTCTAATACTCTTGATAACGTCTAAAATGGAAAATAACAAATTGATTAAATATAATTATGTACACAATACATTAGCTTCATAATGTATTATTAGTGTGCGACCAATTCAATAACCACTAACCGCATATTTGGTCACGAGTATCAAGTAATACGGACAAACATTTACGTGGAAGCTGTAACGCTGAAATTAGTTTAATATTTATTTTGCTGTTCATGCATTGATAAAAGGTAGTGCCAGGTGTCACTTTACGGCGGTATCAAGTGACTGAGAGGTAGCTCCCCAGTCGTGCTAGTCCGATTCCGTTGTATAGGAGGAGGTAGTGCATGGTGCACTAGATATGCATGGTCGCATGGCCCTACCTACTCCTATACAACGGAACAGGGCTGACACGCCAGGGGAGGTACCTCTCGGTCACTTGATACCGGCGTAATGTGATACCTGTGGTGTCACGTTTCGCCGGTTTGTGGGTACTTGGTGGCACATTGGGGAGGGTGAAGAGGAAAGCAACGCATCAGCATAATTATGCTGATATTCATGGGCGTCGGTAGACGTTCAAAGGATCCGATTTCTCGTTTGTCCCCCTATACCATTAAAAAAATGAGTGCGTGATAACTAATAGTAGATGAAACGAAGAGGGGATTTGTGTAGTTACTCGAGCGCGACGTAAATGTTAGTACGGATACCTCGCACCCTGTTGTCGCCTTCCACCAGATATGGGTTTATTATGTAGGGGGTGTTATAGCAGGGCAGTCCTTCAAAATTTATGTTTAACAATTATTTTCATTCGAATTATTTAAATAGTCAGAATTGAATACGGTGGATAAGATTCGCACCAAGAGCATCGCACATGAGAGAGAGAGAGAGAGATGTTCCCAAATTTGCATTACAAGATCTACTAACATGACACTACCGCTGATTATTTTTTATTTTCAAGGACTATCCTGATGTAATAATTATGAAATTTCATGACTTTCAATTTTCATGATTCGAACGAAAATAATGTGTGAATGTAAACTTCGAGGAACTGTTCTACTTAAACCGCCTTAGCCGAACCATCCATCCATCCATCTGCGCAGGACATAAGTGTTTTCACACACCCAAGAGCACTCCCTATTCCTTAACTCTCCTTTTCGAGATTCCAATGGAACGGCAATTCGAGTCGAGGGCAGCGCATCTGCGTTACAATCATGCAAATGTCCATGGGCGTCGGTAGTCATCAAAAGGCTGCGATTACGCGGTCAGCCCCCTTATGCTATTAAAAAAATAATAATAATATCACAAGCCCATTTCATCCATCGGCTACTCGCAAGCTCAAGCGGCTCGGCTCAAGCGGTTGCAGGAAATATATCCCGTAGAACATCTCTCGCTGGAGTAATTGTTGCGATGTGGTTGTGGTTAGTGATGTTATTATTATTACCTTACGATTTGGTTACTGAATTGTGTAAAAGATTGTACCAACGCAGCACAGCGCAAATCGATTCATGGACATACCAATTCCGTACGGATGGAATGAATATGAAAGTAATGTCAAGCAGTTCAGCCGTGTGTACAGTACAAAACTCAACCAATCGCGCGCGCTGTGAAAATGAAAATGTCTCTTACCTAAAGTCTGATCGCTATCAGGGGTAAAGCCGCCTGGTATAGCCGGTGGTTATTCGGATATTTGTGGACGTCAGTTTCTTTATACTATTTTTATACAAACATTTACATGGAATATGTAACGCAGAAATTATTTTAATTAATATGATCTTAATCATAATATGAAACGTAATGGTTTTTTATAGAATAGGGAACAAACGAGCAATCAGAGCCCTCTTACGACTACTGTCGCACATGAACATCCACATAATTACTATATATACACACATATATATGTATATATATATATATATGTGTGTATATATATATATATATATACATCATTAATTTGTGATAATTGCGCTGATGCGTTGCACTCATTTCTTCCTCCCCTCCAATGGACCACTGGCAGCTCACAAACCGCACGAAAGGCGACAGAATAGCTGTCAGACAAACACCCGCCACATCGAGCTGGCCTAGTTCGGCTGCAATGCATGACACTACCTTTCACTCTCGCGGTTTGTCTCCTCAAACTATAAAAATGGCCGATCTCATTTGCATGGCCTGTACACTGCACCAAATTGAAATACCTCAATAATTTGATGTATTATCTATTTATTGTGAAGACGACCCAATTTAGGCGACGCCATAGCCCGACCCTTCGGCGGTACAATGAAAATGATTTATAGAGCCAGATCGTCTGCTCGAGAATATAATACGACTTTATTTATTGAGAAGGAGACTGATAATAAACATCTGGGCGGCACTGATTTTATCGGGGAAACTACAGGCCCTGTGAGAATCAATATTTTATTACGTATTATTTTTATGTATTAATAATGTAACCGAATAACCGCTGTGTAGATAAATAAGTATTTGAACGGGATAAATTATGAAAATAGTAATATACTATTTACCGTCTTAAGTTGTTGCGAATGTTACTCATTATAATAAAACTACATTTACGTGTTATTATTTAATTATTTAATGTCGGGCCGATTAAATAATGAAATAAACCAGTACATATTATCGGTAAAAATATATCATCGGCAGTATCGATAAAATACGGAGTGGCATGCTCTACTGCAGCTAAGTTAGGCTGCCACAGCCGGCGTACTGTTCTTGATACCGCCGTCAATCACCAGCAATGCTTTTGCAATGCAACGTTTCGTGCAGTTTGTGGAGTAGCCGGTGGCTCGTCGGAGGGGAGGAGGCAAGAAGGGCAAGGCATTTGCATGACATTACTGCAGATGTATATGGGCATTAGTAGTCTTCGAAAGGCTCCATTTCTTGTTAGCCCGTAACCTTTCACTTAAATGATATGTAAATATTGTTATATACACATAATGTTCACATTAAGCAGAAATAACAAATAAAAGAAATTTAATGTACATTTTCAAACTTAATCACCATCATGACATTTTGTATTTTTTCTGCTTTAAGCGTGTATTTAGGTAATAATAATGACTACTTATTTACATATATATTATAGAATCACTCGGCGGTTTCGCCTGCGTAATTTCGATTCTATTATTCGGAGCACCGTTGTATATTGCCTTCATCGATATATACTGCGTCTGAAATATAATTTTTCAAGCGTTTGTATGTTTCTAGATTTGTATTCTCTCCGATAGCCTGGCCAGCTTGATGATCTGATTAATCTGAGGAATTTTAACATATGAGGTAGTAAAATTCGCGTTGACTGTGTTCGTAACGCGAGTGACACTGAATACATTAAAATATATTTTAAGCCGTAGAGATAATATAGACAGAGAAGTGAAGCCAGCCTTAACAGGACCCGTTTAATTCGAAAGAGAAAGCAAATGTAATTTACTTTCTGTCTCTCTTTTTTCATCAATTTCACTCTGCGCAATGCACATGTGAAATTAGATAGACAAGGATAGCATAATGTACCACACCTTACTTCTCTATTAACTAAGACGGATGCTCGCCGTCCTAGACCCGTCTATGGCTTCCCTCCTCTATCTATATCATGTATATGTTATAAGCAGTTGACTTTAATGGTTTTCTATTTAATATTAAGTTATTTTAAAAGCTTGACAATTGGGGATTGTATACGCCGTGCTTTGTACGTCTACTACAAATTTATTAATTATTTAATTATTCTTACGCGAGTAAGGAAGATATTTCCTTTAATTAAGAGTAGATACATACTTGTTTACCTAATGACTTCTTGTAAATCGATAACGCTAGTTGTTTACACTAAGAAATATAATAAATTCATTGTAACGTCACGAATTCCGAACAGTTATCATGTAAAATATATCGTCTACAAATAAACTTATATAAAATCTGTTCTTTTTTGAAAGTAAAATCTATCTAGTAGCAGCTTTGAAACGTGTACACGGGGTCTAATAGATTGTCTAGGGACTATTGAACGGACGATCCCCGGCTAGTCATAACACAGCTAACCCGGAATGTACTAGAATAGAGGCCACGTTTAATATTACCAAGCGTTTAATCATCAGCCAGGTAGAACACGGCCTCCTCAGTCCTTGTCAATGCCATAGTATAATATCTATAATATTGAAAAAGATTGTAGTGTGCGTCACGAGGCTGGACATCATTGGCATCATACTTGCGGCTAGGGGGTGGCGAACTCACTGCTAAACAAACTAATCAGAAAATTACACGTCCCACCCCCTTCTCCCCACCCTTCTCCTGCGCGCGAAGCGGCAAACTGGACGTAACACTAACAAACGGGGGCTGTTTGCCAAGGTTTACTAGTTACATACTTTGCGAGTCAATTTTCGACGCGCCAATGAACCGTAAACGTTCAACTGAACATCTTTCCTATGATATTTTTAAATAACTTCTAAACTCACACACACACATTATCTTCTTGCCAGTTTCCTGATGGAGTAGCAAAGGGAATTTAAATTTAACAAGTCTAAACTCACCTCCTTAATTCTTTATAACAAGAAAAGTATGCGCACCTTATACTTATAATAGGGCAAGACAGCAAGCCTATCACTTGACTAGCGACACAAATAAACAGCAACATGGTTAAGCTGACGTGCCAGACCAATGGAAACTCATGAACCTCAAGAAAAACGACAGAAAAGCTATAACATATAGCTAGCGGCGGTATCATGTGAGCAAGAGGTGTGGAGGTATTCAAAGACGTGCACTGCCAATTCAGCTGCAATGCAATTAAGTATTAAGTTAAGTTAGTGTTGATACACGTGATACTAACTTACTGTCTGTCTTATCTTGCCATCCGGGTGATAAAATCCTACCAACCCAATGTTAACAACTCAAATGCAACGAGGACTTTACTACATCTTATGAACCAAATTAAATGCAAACGCGTAATCGGAACCTTTTGATGACTACCGATGCCCATGGACATTCGCATGATACTTACGCAAATGTGTTGCCCTCCTATCCCCCCCCCCCCCCAATGGGCCACCGGCTACTCACAAACCGCACGAAACGGGACAGCGACGCCGTCACTTTACGCCGGTAACAAGTGTGCGAGAGATCCCCTGATCGAGCCGGCCGAATTCCGTTGCATAGGAGGATATATATGCATATATGTATGTATGTATGTAATATGCGGCATGGCACTGCCTCTTCCAAAAAAAAAACCAATAAGATCGATAGCAGGAACATGATGGTAAGGACAGCATCATGCTCCTGTTGGTATCTACACTAAGGAGTACCTTAAACTTAACTATAGATACGTGCAGTAGAACGAAAGCTTTCCTTCCCTATAAATACGTGTATAGTTTTTCACTTTAACAGTTAACATGATTTAATCTTCAGGACGATCTCCGTGCAGTAGCCGGTCCGGGATGGATGTGAGTAGCAGGAGATCGGTCGCCTTGGCGTTCACTGAAAGAGGCCCACGTCCATTAGTTGACCGATAAAGGTTGATAATTATGATGATGGTGATGAATCATCATCAGAAGCAGCAGCAGCCTGGAGACGTCCACTGCTGGTCATAGACCTATATTCACATAATATTCTTGTGATTTATTTCTCAATACTATAACGCTCAACTGTTTCATTTTCTCATAAAATATTTGTGTAATAAAATCCTATAAACGTTTTCACAACGTAGAAAAACCTATGCTGTTAGGTCGGGACATTAATTTCGAGCAAGCAATAAAGGACAGCGAGATGTCTTCACAACGCCGCAACCGGCAACCAGCAGGGTGATGCTCTTAAACGGGGCTCTATAAATTTACCAATAAAACTCGGCTCGAAGAGGCCACAGCAAAATACACCTTATCAGAATCGAGTAGAACACATTGGTGGTTCACAGGACTGGAAAGGAAGTTGCGTACTTTTGAAAATGACGGGGTATGAGGAAATAATATACTTTGATATGATTCTCATCTCGCAACACAATTATATTACTTAAGCCGTTTATACAAGATTCAATATTAAATGTTTAGCCGGTTGGGAATAGTATTTTGGTAATTGATTTTACCTAAGAGATTAACGCCGCGGTTTCGGCCCTGGCGTGTCGTAAAATGTAGACGAGCCTTATTCAATTAAATTTGGCGACATTATAACAATCTCCGCAAGCTCATTTCGAGCCAACGCGTTGTCATCTCGGTTATTGCTATGATTTTATTAACTTAAAAAACATTATCCTTATTTTGTATTTCGAATAAACAACTCGCTTAATAACATCATTATCTGTATTGTGGACCAGGCTTTAATTTGGGCGGCTCTGAAGTCTTTGGACTCGAAATTATTTAAAGTGTAATCTCTTAGTACAAAAAGACAAGTAATTTTGTAAGACAATTTTGTGGTACTATTTTATATTCATACATCATAAACTGTATACTTAACTATTCTTTTCCCTACTTATTATAGGGTTAATTTAGGGAATAGATAGACTTTAAAATGAAAGATTTTTTAATTTTAATTTTGATTGAGGAGGGTAGGTACGTAATGTCGTTACTTGCCATATATTCTTAGTTGGGTCAACTAAATCTCATAATAAACGTAACAGCTTGCAATATTTCTACACTGTCACTGGTGGTGGTCTTTATAAGCTATACAGGTGAAAATCATTTTCGCTGGTACATTAAAGTTAACTAACTACGGTAGCTAATTTGCCATTAGGCATGTGATAGGGCCAAACCACAACAATATCAAAACAATGTTGTGCGATCGATTACTTGTTACCCTATCTTATCAAATCCAAGAGCGCCGCCTCCTCCCGATCTTTATCTTAATTTTCTTATAGGAGAGGCACAAAGAGCCGACCCCTCGGTCCAATTGGCTTCGCCCAAAGTAAGGTACACTGCTAGCTACTGAGCCCCAGTGCTACGACAGGGCTAGAACCTTGATGGTGAGAATGGGTAACCTAATATATTTTTTGACGCATACACGCGCCTTCACCAGCCCTGGGGGGGGGTATCCACGTTATAGTGGCGAATACCCACAAAAACCACCATCAGTACCGCCTTTGGTGAGATACCCCGTAACAACAAATCCTCAGGGCACTTCGATGGCTGGTCTGTCCCCTAAGGGGCCTCCTTCACAGCAGGGCTGCCGCATAGGACAACCTCACCAACTTTGGGACAGTACAATGGGGTGAGTCTACCATCCTCGCCCCTCGTCCTCCTCCTGTTGCCTTTTAGTCCCAACTTCTAATAACAGGGGTACAAAGGGCGCCTCCGTTCAATTGGCTTCGCCTGGGTTCTCCCCAGACTACTGAGCCCCACCGCCACGATAGGGTTTAGACCATGGTGGGGTAACCTAACCTACCCAATGTTATTCAAGACGCCTCCCACTACCTGTAATTATCACATGATTAATAACAGAAATCAAATACACTACAAACCCACTGAAACGTTCAAATTTAATTTTATCACTCTCGCATGATACTGCATACCGTCTGCGATAACGAACAACTACCCACCAAGAGCGCTATGGGCAATTATTTAGAATTACTTCAATTATCATAGGATTTTCAATATCGGCCTCCAGATGTGAAGAGCATGGAAATTTCCACGTTAAAGGCTGGTCCACACTGCACGTTGGGGTGTCGGTTCGCAAACAGTTAAACATTACGCCGACAATGGTGCCGCTCAATCGCAAACAACGCTACATGTCATAGTCATAGTAATAGCGTAACGTGAAATAATCCTGAATCTTCATCTCGTAGAACCACAGTCTGTCGTGCGTATAACGCAACGCACCGCAATTACTAGTGTGGAAATCGTCGCAGCGGTAGCGCTACGTCAACGTTACACGCCGTGTGGACGGGCCCTTTACTTGATTTAGGCGCGTGAATAATGCCCGGTGTGTTGATTAATAGAATAGCAACACAACAACCACATTTCCCGCGTCATCGCAAACAACAATCATAATGAATGAACTGAACAATATTAATTGAACGCACCGGCTCAATTAAAAACCATCTAATTACATTGCGGTCGGTCAGAGATTAGCTGTTACGTCACGAGGCAATACATTCATTACATTAATACTACCAGAGTATTAATTTTTCAACCCTAATTGATAGTTTATATAATAATTATTAAGTAGCCGCACACAATAAATATGTGTTGACCAATTTACCCACACCCAGTACCCATTTTTGTTAGAAGATCTGTTTCTCACAAGATATGTGTCTTTGAAGAAATCTTAAATGTAAATTAAAAAAAACTTGCAGATCATCGCATTATTATGTGTTGGCGGAAAAAACATTATCTTTATTTTCTTACATTAACTGTTTTAGTACTCCGAGTCTTTGATATACATTAAACTTTGTGTATACTATAGGAGCAGTTGAAAGGGTTTAACCGAATCTCGGATTGAGTGATTTCGGTCTGAGAAGAGATCAAAGGCAGTTAAAACAAATTCTTATATATACATGTAGACTTTTAGAGGTCTGCCCTGGTAGATATTACGATATAAACATTTAGGAATAACTGTAAATTAAATCACTATAATAGAAGTGACATTTTAAGTATCACGGAGGATGGGATGAACTATCTTAGATATATCTTTTACTAAAAGATTAAGAATTTTTATATAAACGGTAATAATTATAAACGGTAAAGAGTCAATAAAGTTAAAAGGGGACATTTGAAAAAAAATTGTTTATATATAAAACTGGCCTTTAAAGTGTATTTTAATGTAACCAGTGTCACAATTTCCGAATGAATGCAATCAATTTAAATGAACCTGGCTTATTGCATTTTGATATTTAACGTATACATATATATACAGACTAAAGGAGGGCCATAGAAATCTACATATATACAAACGTACATTTATTCCAAGAACTACATATACCCTTCCTCTGGAGCAATCGTGTACAAATATAGGAATCGATTCATAATCCTTATCTGAAGTAGTTGGACTTAAAACACAAGCAACCTTGCAGACAACAGCTATAGTAATTTGAGACAGATCCGATATATCTAATCGATTGTGACTGTAGCTTGGAGCAATCGACCGTTCTCGCCATAAAAGTAACACTGATATCTCTTAGGCGTAATATGAATCTCTCTCGTAATGGCCCATCCGTGAGCTTATTACATCTGCCATCTATTGAGAGCGGCTTTACAGGGATATCTGAAATTGCTCGTAGACGCTAGCGCTAATATATTTATAAAGTATTACCTTCTATCTTATTTTCATATTGTTAACTTTATACAAACGATGTAAGCTGGAGAAGTTACGTGTTATGATTCTACTAAGTTTTACTTGAACAACAATATCTCACTTTAAAAGTAAGTTTATATCGCCTTTAGATAGTTAACGTCTATTCACGTTTTTCAGTTTTTTCTATTTATATTTATGCATGCGATGGATGGATAGTATAACTTTATAAAAGTAGTAATAAAGTCTTTACATATGTTCTGTATTACAGCACATGTGGCACATCTAGACATCTATTTTTATTAAAGCAAATGAAGTCTTCGGGTCATAATTATGTATAAGAACGAGATGCAGGAGAAAGAGAGAGATACATTACATTTGCATAATGCTTATTTCGACTTAGTTTAAGGTAGCTTAAAATCTCATTGTTATCACAAAACTCTATTATATTCCCATCTTTAACTCATCCAGTTTTAATTCATAAACATTTCCAGTTTGCTTTTAGTTAATTAACAAATTTTCACAATATTCTTAATAACATGAAATTGAGAAATTCCTCGCATTGTTTCTTTAGGCAATTTCAATAAAAACAACGAAACATCCAATTTAAGTTACACCGTACTCATTTAACTGGCGTTCCTAACACTTTGTGACTTATTATGAGTAGCAAATACTAATTAAAGTGATGTCAAGTTGGAGATGTTGCGGCGAGTTCGCGGTCAGACGGTGTCATCCCAACTTTTATATCCCTCGGGTGAAACAAGCTTGTAAGGAAATGCACTTTACAAGGAATTTATCTATACATTCGATGTACAAGGAATGTATCTATACATTCGATGTACAAGGAATGTATCTATACATTCGATGTCAAAGGAATATATCTATACATTCGATGTACAAGGAATGTATCTATATATTCGATGTACAAATAATTTATCTATACATTCATTATACAAGTAGTTACTGTTTTTTATTTCGTCTCTCTTTTCAATTCTTTTGTTTTATGACTTTTTCTTCTCTTCGTAACACTGCATCTGAATAAGATCAGCTCAGAACGTGATAAGAGTGTCTGGAGCATTTGTAGATCTGTTGAAATTGGATGTAGTACAAGGAGAGGGCATCGTATTTTCCATTGTTTTATGTAAAGTTGTTTGTCTTTGCGTTTAATTGTAAATATTTTGGAGTAGGAAAGGCTGTTGAGAATGTTGCTGATATAAAAGGGCGCTGATGAAAAGATGGCGCGCTGTATTGCTGCTTATTCGGGAGATCGCAGTAAATTTAGAAAGGATAATAAACAATTAACAAGTCATATGGTGACCATCTAGTAGTGGGACTAATATGTTGAAAATAAATAGAAAACGTGCAATAAAGATACAGGCAGTAGCTCAATGTGGCGCGCCCTGGTTTTAATTTGTCGTATTGTAACTGACAGAATAATGACAATGATACTGACTTGAAATACCGAATACGTAAATTAATTATTTTCCTAGTTTGTACACAAGTATATTATGTAGACAATTGTGTACTTACTGCACATGATTTTTTAGAAGTGTACACTTCTCACGCATATCGAAGGAAAATTACAGTATTTCACTGGCAATTTCTTTCGATACTTACGGGATTAAAAAGAAATGGAATTATGTGAAATTAAAAAAAATGTAATTATTAATTACTTTATAGTCTTAATGCACTGTTTACTGGTAGTAATTAATATCCTAGGCCCAGTACAGTTATTCAAAAGACGAATATTTAATGCAGCATAATGACAGCACATTAAAGCCTTTTAGCATGCACAGGCAACTGACGTGGGCGTATAATGGTCAAATGTGAAGCCAGGTAACAATTTGCATCTATCGTTTAAGTTTAAATGTCCCTGTGAATTTATATCAAAGCAACATATAAGCCGGACACAATTACAGGCATTCCCACCACTGGCCGGCTCATATGAGCTTATACTTAGAGGCGCTCTTTCATTACGACGATCCGGCCACAATATGTCCACGGACAGATTTCCTTTAGAAACGTTCTGCCCACACAATTACAATCCTTGGACCATTAAACTATTATTTGCAGTGCACAACGTTTAAAATAAATTCTAAAATTGGCAAAGGGAAAATTAATGCAACGCTTTCGTTAGTTCTTTGGGAAAATACAATACATTTTATTTTTCTTATAGCATAGGGGGTGAACGAGCAATTGTTCCCCTTTGTAGACCAACATAATTGTTATTTGGCCACCGGCTGCACACAAACCGCACGAAACGCGACAGCATAGCCGTCAGTTTACGACGGTGTCATGTGAGCGAGATGTATCTCTGCACCGCTGCGATGCATACTACATATACGATATCTGCGAATTTATAAGCTTTATTTACTCTATGTATCGGTAGTGTAAGATGCTAGTCAAAGTGTCGGAGATATCGACGACAAAATGATAATTTCTGTTATTAAGGGGGCAATAATAAAACACAATCTGCTAATGAATCCCGCTGAGTTTGTTTTGTCGGTGCTTCTCAGGTAAGGACTAAGATTGCACTCGTGGTAAATTTAATTACGATACGTTAAAAGAGTACTTTTTATAATTCCGTTTTGAAAATAAAATATTTTTATTTCATTGCATCAAACATTTTATTATAATACTTGCCGCGTCACGCGGATTCATTCTCGTACTCCACTCCCAAAAACCACACACCCTTAGTTTCGTAAAGTTTGTTGTTAGCGGATGTCTGCACGTATCGGAAACAGTTTTTAGAAAGAGGTTTTTAGAGAGCCATGCTGCATATGAGGAGGTAGTACCATGCATGGTACATGGCACTATGTGGCACGACCGGGAACGTACATCTCGCTCACATAATACCGCCATAAAGTGACATTTTCAGTATCGCGGTTCGGGCGGTTTGTAAGTAGCCGGTGTCCCAATAGGGGGGGGAGATGTAGGGCAACGCATCGGCATAGTAATTATGTGCATGTTCATGGGCGTCGGTAGTCGTAAAACGGCACCGATTACTTGTTGTATTTTATTTTAAAGAAAACCTACCTTCAAATGCAAATTTATAAGTATTATACCTTCTGAGACTTCGTTATTAATCATTGAGTGGTATTTCGCTTTTATATATTATAATATATCTTAAGAATGCGGGAGATTATGACATTAGCATCTATAAAGTGTTTAAAAATAATCATCTTGGAGAGCAGAAGTTACTGCACATAAAACCATACCGTATAGAAGATCCGTCACTTTGATTTAAGTTTTATTGTTGTGCGCTGAAAGCCAATACACAAGGCGTGGAGTGATAATGCGGCCACTGTAATATCAGTAAAGAGGGTTGGTAAAAGGGGCGAATCTCTTTAGGGCTGCCAACTTCCAGAGTCTAGAGATGTCTATGTTTGGATACTCCTATGGTTGTGCTTTAGACTAATCGTTTTCCAGGTCCAGGCTTTTTGCCGTATTTTTCTCCTCCGCTGAAAAAGCTATGCACAATAATATAACATAAATACACATTATAATAGCAAAACATACACATACGCGAGGCCAATAAATATATATATATATATTGGCCTCGCAAACATTGCACGTTGCAATGACAACAAACAAAAGTTATGACAGAATAACGTATATCGCGACAGCTACTGCAGCTAAATAAGGATTTATCAAAACATATTGTCAATCTTTTTATGCTTGCGGTATGTGGTTTGACTAAACACGCAGGGCATACAGTGACTTACGCGTGCAATATAGCAACGCGTATAGGATGTTGATGGGGTTGCCGCGCAGGTGCAGCGCCTCCGCCATGTTCGCGGATGTTCATACCGATGGTTTCGCTGCCATCATGCGTAGCGCTTCCTTACTGAAGAGGGTACGTGACAGTTCCAACACCACCCTAAAGGCGTTGGTAGATGGATGGGTCTCAGCGATGCTGGTTCACTGGATACAGTTGCACGCAGTCAAGTAGACTAGCATCGCTGTTTCACCAAATAAGTAAAAATATTTCTAACTGTAATTGTTTAATGTACCTAAGGGTATTGATAATTGTAACTGACTCTAGTATTAAGCTCTTAATATTACTAACCATAAATGGTTCTTATGGTTATCCGAAATTAATTGATCTTATTTATTTATTTCATTTATTACTTATACATATTATATTACGTTTTTCACATTTTTGTTCCATTATTGAACTTAACACAAGACTTATTGTAGTGGTACTCCACGGGTCTCGCCATAAAATTTGGCAGCCCTGCTCGTCCAGGTTTCACCCGACTTGGCTGATACTTAAAATATGACATGTCATTTTCTCTGATCCAGTTACTCATTTGTGCTAGATTTTTTGACGCGATTGTTTCGCGTAAGATGTCCGCCATTACGCCCAACCATATCCTGCATGAAACTGATACGGTTCGCTCGTTATTTGTGTAACTCGGACGCAGTTTCCAATAACATGTCACTTACTTTTCTTTACAGAGATATCTCATGACGCAATATATCTTGCATGACAAATCTTTTGAGATCTTCTTCGCAGAACATTAATTGTGTTCTGTTAAGCTAAGATGTTTTAATCCGTGGGTCCCAAGTATACACCAAAATAATTTAATAGCTGACTGATAGCATCAATTATACTTATGAGAGAGCTTGCAGGTGTTATCACTATATCATTGTAAATTGGGCCCATTGGACAATTATCTTTTGGCTTACGCTCTCCCTTTATGTAATTAAAATTTTAGACACAGTATATAATTTTACAAACGTCTTATTAACACAGTTTGTAAATATTTTTACTACATTATACATTTAACAACTTAGTGGTTTGCCTAAGAAAAGAACTTTTAAAATTATTTTTTATGTCGAATAGTATATACTAGATCAGTTAGAATTGAAGTTTGTCGAAAACAACTTACTTAAGTTTTGTTTAGTATTGCAATCAAGAATCATCTTTTTATTTATTTATATGCAGCTATAGTGTCACTGGAACAAAAGTTGTATAATATTTGATGCAAATCGATGACATGACATTTTCCGTATATCTTTTGGCGTGATAACGTCTTGTAAATCAATAACGTTGAACCAGCTGCAAGCTCGAAAATATGTAACGAATCGTAGTAATGTTTCGAACGGGTGGAGCCTGCGAGTGAGATAGCGCAACAAATCGTATCTTTCATCAATTAGAGAACCGCTATCATGTGAAAACGACTTAGAGACAACAAGCTTTTTTAACACAATAGAAAAAATAGAATTTAAGAAAATGGTATTACCATAACTGAAACACCCAAGTCAATGGTACACGTAAAATGATATAACGAT
>JAFELO010000165.1:127338-154872 GCA_017140195.1 Eumaeus atala
GCCCGACGTTTCAGAAGCTGTACAGCAACCATGGTCACGGGTGGACTGATGTACCAAGTTTTTAAAAGTACCCGAAGAATTACAATCTTTGCTGTTCCGATAAATGCAAACAGTACCTATTATAAGTTGCTGTCTTGAGGTGTTATGTCCACTTTTTGATTTGATTATGTTCACCCCAGTGGTCCCAAGCAGAGGGAAGGTCATCTTCTCTACTGAAATTTGGATGCTTTTTAATTTCAATAGCCTCACGGATCATCCTTGGAAGGAATCGGTGTTCCCTTGTGAGGATATGCGCTGTATATAATCTAATGTAACGGCAGGGGCCAACTTCAGCATGCTCACAGACCGCAGATTTTGTAACACGTCGGTATTTCATATCTTTTAGTTTGCCCTATCTAGGAGGGTCCACAGCCACAATCGAGCTTGTACTTGCTAAGAACTGACTAATCTGCTTTGGAGGCTTAAAATAAGTTTTTATTGAAGCTTGCTTGAGAATATAGCAGGTAAGCGCTCGACAGTGGCTGGTTTCACTCGGCTTCTGTGGAGCAGACGAGGAACACGAGGCTTGTTGTCTCGCACAACTTGCTTGATATTTTGAAGTTTGGTATCCAGGTTTTGCATGTCACAGTTGCCTCGTGCTCTCTGAAATTAATTATTTAAAATAAAGAATTACAAAACATCTAAGAAAGCTAATGAATTATTTGCCTCTAACTCCATTGTAAATTGTATTTTGGAATTTATACTATTTAGATGGTTAAGGAATATGGTTACTTTATCCGTAGGTAAAATTGTGAAAGTATCATCAACATACCTCTTGTAGAACCTTGGTATTATTGGTGTAGTTCGAAGGGCAGCCTACTCAAAGTCCGCCATAAAGATATCTGCGACTACAGGGGATACTGATGAACCCATCGCTATCCACTTGTTTGTAGAATTGATGATCCCATATCATATAGCCAGACGTGAGGCAATGTTTTAATAGCTCAGCATATTCCAGTGGTAAGTTAATATCCTTCAACTTTCCTGTTACTATTGATATGCACTCCTCTACTGGTAAGCATGTAAATAGTGATTGTACATCAAAACTGACCATAATTTCATTGTCATAGAGATGTAGTTGTTGTATCCCTACTTTTTACAACGCTGTTAGTTGGGTCGGTTCTGACATTTTTAAGTGATCAATCCGATATAAGGCGTTCAATTTTGTCATTGCAGTCTGTCGTATACATTATTACGGTGGCATTACCTTTATCCGCTCAAAGCATCTTTACATCCTGTATTTGGCGTAAGTAATCTGTACAAGTAGTTTTATTGTAATGACTAACATTCGCGTAAACTTAAGACATCAATATAGAAGACGAATTAATATGACCAGCCATTCACCGGTCGCAAGTGAGATCCTCTTTCTGACTTCACCTAATGTATTTATTGCGATAATTTTTTAGAGTTTATATGGCTAGTGAAGACTTTTGTGTTCTAGTTCAGGGAGACATAAGGGGGACAGACCCCTATTTTCCCGCCGATGGGATAAGTTATACCGGGTTGACTGTGGGCGTATCCTATTGTAATTATTTTTAGCGCCAAAGGGGGATAAGATCCCTCTCCTCACACTAGTGAGGCTGCGCGCGCACGATGTCTTTAGTAATATGACGTAAGAGCTCCAAAATATTCTACACTCACTCAATTTTGCGTGTACAATTTGACAGGTTCTCGAACAATCTCTATAAATAATTAGAATTTATTATTTTTCGTATTAATATCAACTCTCTTTTCCTATAGATGATAACGACGGAATCAAATAAGTAAAGTAATAATGGAATTTTTAATCTTCCCCGTCAACAATGCGCGCAGCCTTTTTCGTATGCTTATTTAAATACACTTAAGATATTTCCACCCTCTGAAAAAAGGTGATAAAAGCTTTCAATGTCAACACGTTTTACAAAAGTAATCTCAACACTTTCCCTTTTCTTTTTTTTCGGGAGCAAGAATATCCTATTAGCAACGGCCATGAGTACACCCGTATTGTTTGCATTACCCCATCCTGGCTTTGTTGAACCATATATATGTACATAAATGTATTTACTACTAGCGATCCGCTCCGTCTTCGCTCGTAATACCATTGTTAGTTTAAGAGATAAAAACTGATGTCTCACCTAAAATATGTCCTATCTTTCAAGGAATGTTTCATCAGATTCGAAACAGCCAAACTAGATAAACAAAGAAAATGTCACACAGAGGGAAATATGCAGTGTAGAAAAAAGAACACACCACATTAAAAAAAAAACAAATCGTAATATCACTGACAGACACTTCAAGTGTAATATGTAGGTTAATGACCTACAAATATACCACACATGTACAGTTTGTTCCCTAACGAACGTTTTCAATTTTCTATCTAGCGATTGATTTGACAACGAAAATTCTGTCTCCAGACAGAGTTTTGACATATTTCGTATGAAATTTGTCTCTGAATTCTGTCTACGGTAGCCAAATCCATGAATAGATAGATATTGAAATGGCCGCTAGTATACCAAAACCGAGGCGATTTATTCATTTTGCTAAAAAATATCGCCTCCATTGAAAAAAAACAACAATTTTAATATTATTATTATGACACATCTGCGTTAGTCTAGCCGCTCTTTTTTAATTTTCCCGTGTTATAATGAAAACACAAAGTGATCACACCTATACGCGTACATTATTTAATCAAAATGAGTTGCCATTGTACCCATAATATGAGCGTTATTAGTTTTGAATATCATTATGATAAAATATTGCAGGCACTAAATAGCTTAAGTACCCACTTAACTGGAACTGCAGGGGGCCAGGTACACGTACAATAATATTGTGAAATATAATACAACTTGTAAATACGAACGAGCCTACGAACGTAGGCGTTCATTATCATAAGCACGTTTACGTGCATTACACTGAGTATAGACAAACAAGGTATGGGTGTGTTGGAACCATTGTGAATGGTTATATAGACAACTTGCCAGCGAACATGCCAAACAACACGTTATGGATTCTCCAAGTCTATACTCCTATATACCAGTTATGAAAAGTTTGTTTTTTTTTTAACGCGCTTTTCTCAGGAAGTGCTGGACCGAATGGAAAAAATCTTGTTGTGTTGAATAGTACATTCATCGAGGAAAGATGTTGGGTATATATCGTGACACTACGTGTAATAGGCCTGGAGCTACGCGGGTGGAAACACGTGATGATGCTAGTACTCTATAAAATAATGTTTTATTCGTTACCGTCCCTATAATTTTGCATGTATTAATGTATGTAAGTGCTCAATAACAATTCCTTTTTCACAGAGCATAGAAATGTACACAGTTAGATTAATTTATACTAGCGCTTTTCGTTCACATATGTAGAAGAAAGAATACCGGCTAAGTGTAAATGGAGCTCCCGTGCCCTTATTACTGAAGAAAATGGCAAAAGACGCATTTTTTATATGGAAACCCTCTTAAGTGATTAATTTATTCTAATTTTTTTTTTCATATTTGTTATTCAGTAAAACTTTCAACCGTCTGCCATATGAACCACAGCTTGGTGCGTCACAGTGTTGAATAGAGTACTAAACCCTAAAACGGAGTATGTGTGTCCAATTCACGCATATAGCAGGAGCCGTTCAGGAACGTACCTAAGAGAGAATGAGATGAAAGGACAAAGACAATAACTTATTCTCTCTCTCGTGACGTACTGCGTTTCCTAAAATTTTAAACACGGTTTTATTAAAAGTTTATTTATTCGAGAAGACCTTCCAGAATACAACGCTAATATGAGAAACAGAACGTAATTCTACATTTCAAGTATGGAACGTTATGCTGGGTTCGGTGTTGTCGCAAACGTTATTACAGCGTAATTAATCACAAAAATGCAAATTTCGTAAAAAATATCACAGCGATGTTCAATTTGACTTTAATTTTCAAACCATAAATTTAGTTTGGCTCCCCGAAGCGTCGCGGGATTGAGTTGTTGGCTCTCAGCGAAATTGCAAGCAACATTTTTTATCCCTTTGTAGTTTATATATTTAGGAAAAGATTCCCTTAGAATTTCACAATTTGTCAACCCGACTGGGATATTTCCTGACGTTTATTTATGTCTTTGTAAATTTGTAATAATGGTCGTTCTTTAATAATCGTTCATCGGGAAGTGAATGTCTTTGAAATAAATTTTGTTAATTAAAATTAGCACAACAGTTTTATTAGTTTTCTAGATTAAAAAGAGCGCTCCATGGTTTCACCAGCATAATATGGTAAAATTTAGTATTATAAACGTCATTCCCCTATTCCATCACCATACCGCCCAAAACTACGACAGCGTCACTTCGCATAGATAATATGTGGGGAAAGAAAATCTTTAGGCTATACACCGTGAATTGTGAAAGATGAGACATTTGTTAGGACACGGTAGGTAACCAATAAAACTAAAATATTGCTCATGTACATGGCAAACTTTTCAGTATTCAGTTACATGTTGTCAGAGAGTATGTCCAGCGAATGATATCAATGGGATCGCACGACGGTCCACGATAGAGATAGTACCGACAGGTAGCGGTCGCCTGGGCTCGATAATTGTGTAATCAATTAAGTATAATTACACCTATTTTTTACATATTTGGAATTAGAGTCAGGTACGCAATACGCAGTGAATTTGCATAGAACACCCTGTATAAGGATAGAATTTTGCAATCGTATTGTAAAACTCTACCAACAAATATGTATTTATATGAAGTAGTTGGCACCTAGTATGTAAATATGAAGCACAAAACAGACTACTTACAAATACACACAGACAAATATTCTTAATACTATTCCACTATGACGAGCGAATCGAAGCGTTCCCCTAAAACAAAATTAAATTTGCAAGTAAATTTTCCCCAGGAGATAACATTATTTACATATTCACTTACTTTCGCCATCAAACGAACTGTATTATTGTATTTAGATTGTTTTATAGGGATAGATGAGGTTGATCGCCACATGCAGATGTATGTTATGCATTGGTGATTACTTACCATTACGTGAGCCGACTGTTTCCCATTGTGATAAAAAAAGAACGATCAGTGAAATTAATTTGGTAACAAGTCCCCTTCTGCGCCCAAACGCCCTTTTTGGGCCACCCGAAACTATTGCAAAGAGCACTGTCCGTCATCAAGTCGTCTGGACTCTATAAAAAAGAGCGTTTTTACCGATTTCGGATCCCCAATTTAACTGTAATGTAATATGTACCAATAGTTATTTTAGCTTTTAGTCAGAGGTAGTTCTCTGCTACACTGCAGTTGAATTGCGCTGGTAGGATACTGCGGTAAATAGATAGCTATGGTGTCGCGTTTCGGACGGTTTGCGAGCAGCTGGTAGACCATTGGAAGGAGCGGACTGCGGAAAATATGATCCGCTCATCAATTAGGCGGATATCTATAGACGTCACTTGTGGTGACAAGTCAGCTCCGACTGTGCATTTGTCCCCTACTATACAAAAAATGGTTTAAAGTATTGATATATTAATAATTGTTTGAGACTTTCATGTTTATTACACATTTTATAGTTATCTAACGGGTTTTAACGCGATACTTAAAATACTTATTACTAGGTACTGGTTTAGTTTTTAGGAAAAATACCTTGCTCGACGTATCAACCGGTTTACACCGGTTACACCAGCCGTGGTGACGAGCCGACTCAGTCTGTGTTTAAGTACTTTAAGTATCGCGTCAAAACCCATTAGATAACTATAAAATATTGATATATTAACGCGAAATTATAAAAAAAGTGGTACCCAAAATGGTGGGATTGTGTCTCAGCTCACACAGAGCGCAACACAAATTATAGAATAAACAATACATATGAGGGATATAGTTAAGAGAATGTATTGTCACCTCTAAATGAAAATATGTGATGAGACGTACATACGAATGACGGGAAAACCGTACAATCTTTCTCCAGAACAGTGTCAGTCATCCAAATGTTACGTTATATATTACATTCACATTACAACGTATACGTTATCGTACAAATTGGACGTAACTTTACTGTGGATTACCGACAAAACTTTCAGGCAGAAAAGGAATGTAAATATGTATGATAATGCATGAAGGAATATTTAAGGATATATCTACATTATTACGCTTCCGCTAGTAATCGCACCACTGCCTAGCACACGTGACTTAACAACGGATTCTCAAGGCGACATTCAAAAATGAACATGTCTCCAGGATGCTAATAACATGCATATATATGTCTCCAGGATGCTAATAACATGCATATATATAATCTATACAACGGATTCTTGTACAAATTACAGTATAGAATCAATGGCTTATACAAATATTAAGAAATACAGTGAGCGTCGCAAAACCGTTCATATAAAATGTCAGTCAGTCGCACTGTCAAATTATGCACGTTGTAAAAACAACTTAAATACATGCTCGTAAAGTTGTAATTTCATGGAAATATGTATTAATTTTGCACATCTTTTAAATATAATATAATATAGTATTGTACAAACGACCGCAAATCATACACGTTACACTGACATTGCTAAAAGAAATATTTATGTACAATCACGGATACTTTACAATGACTTTTTGTAAATCAATGTATAGATAAATATGAAAGAATGAACATAAAATACACATATGCGTTGTTCCGGACAGTCGTACCATTGTCGTCAAATTGGAGAAAATTTATTGTGATTTACTTACAAATGTTTTAATGGAACGAAAAGATAATATAATATATCAAGTAAATACAACCTGAATTGTAAGAGATTATATATTTCACGCTGGCAATAAACCTATGTAACCAATAAAACAACAATAATACGAGTACATAGTAAAATTTACCTAATTTTGTGTCGTGATGTGCGATGTGTCTATGTAGTGAGAATATGTGAATCACATGAAACCGATAGAAACTCGCGATACGTCAAAGATCCCCGGTGCGTCAGCGTACGTATGAGTAGCGGTCGTCCTGTGTACGCAACATATGATAAGTATTCCAAAGACAAATTAAGTCAAATTTTAAGTTGCTACTTTTATACATATTTTTAAAGAGAATCGGGTATTGAACGTGCTCCATGTTTTTGCTGCTCCATGTTGTGCTGTTTTACAAAACAGGGTGTTTTGTAAAATATATATGTACACATATATATGGTTTATATAATGATAATGAACTAACTCATATTTCAACGACTTTATTTCGCTTCCGCTAGTTACTAACTCGCGCCGCTGCCTAGCACACGTGACTTAACAGAGCGCATTCACTAGGTGACATTTAAATATGAATATGTCTCCAGGCTGCTAATAACCTGCGATTTTTCCGCGCATCTGAACCCCGTCTCGATGCGCTAACAACGTAGGACGCAATCTACAATTCCAGCACGGCTCACTTCGTTAAATTATTACCCATGCAACTTGCATTCTAATTACGATTGAAGTTTCGCGTTTTAATGTTGCCTTATGTACACAGAGTTCACACCTCGACTGTAGTTTAGTTATACTGCGGTTATATTTTCACACGTTCGTTCTCATTATTTAATTTTCTCGAGTCTTACTTCTTTTTCTTTTCTCGATAGGTCACTTTCTTCTTTTTTCTCGATACGTCACTTGTAAACTGCAGACTTTCGTAACGACAGGGTATACGCAACCACCTTAATGGTGAGTGATGTGTCCATAATAATGCATTTAAAGAATTCTAATTATCAAGACAGAGATTTCAAACAAATGGTCCAATTTATATATTTTTTTCTGCAAATGAATTGCCACTAAATTACAACATCTCTGTAGGTGCCTATAGTAGACAATAACACTGTAATAATACCCATCAATACCTACTATAGGCATCAATGTGAATATAACACAACATATTTTAATACAAAATAAAAGTAAAATTTCCCAAAGAATATACATGTTCGCCCTTGTTCAGTTTTAGTAAGTTGAGATAACAAGTACATGATAGACACTTGTTTGGTAGTAATTTGAGTTACCGAGGAAGCATTTCCAGCAAATTGACGTCACCCCTCGCGAGAGAAAAGTTTTGATTCATATTTTTTTTTTTTGCGAAAAAGAACAAGTTTTTTTTTTCTGATACACGAGTACGGCTGTAAAAAAGTTATGTGTAAAACATAGCTTTTACATAGTCTTTATTCATTGAAACTACGTATTATTGTTACATATAAGTTTAAGAATATGACAAGATATTCGGTGATCAATTTGTATCTTTATTAAATTATTTTGTTTCTGTTTCAGATAATCGAAAGTCTGCAAAAAGAAACAGAAAAAGGGTAACCCGAAAGTAAGTAAGGGTAAAAGAAAATTAAACGTAATATAACTACGGCATCATCTCAATGAACGCCGAGACGACCGATCTCTTGCTACTCGCATCCACCCCGGACCGACTACTTCACGGAGTTCGTCTTTCTACCTGATGAACGGTCGATCAACTCTATATAACTACGTGTTAGAATAATTATAATTGTAATAGAATTTTAAAAATAGCACCAGCGGTTTAAAGTAATGTAATTCCCCTCAACCAAGATCGAACCCATTCAAGAGTGGAGCAATGCAAAATGCATTTCCTGGTGATGGCAAAAAAAAATCCTTTCTACAGAAATAATTGAGTACACGTAGAAAGGTGAAAACATCTTGTAGTAAAGGTGAAACCATCTTGTACCTTACCTAAATTCCCTGCCTTTGTCTGTCCTTTCTGCATCCAATACTTTCAGATAATTCTGAGCAAAGTTGCTAAAGATATTAATGCTCTCCAATTCTTCCTTCTATTTCAGAGCCCACAAAGGACGAACAAACAAACATTGACTAGTCTACGTACAAGGAGGGACGCAATTCCTCAAAGATGCAGCTCTTATAAAGTTACATGTGCAATTGACCGTAATTGATCAACAGTGTTCAGCGCTACCTGAGACGGCAATTGTTGTATGTGGCAGTCATTAATCGTTATTACAACGCAAGTATCTTTTCATCATCATTGGGGTCAACAACTATACGTTCACCGCTTTTTTTTCTTTAATTGAGACGCAGATGCGGTGGTCCCCTTTTCTCCTCCCCTCAAGCTTAACAGTTCTCAAGTTTCTTTGGAATAATAATTAGATTCCCGACTCAACTTACCATTACTCATTGGGATTAGTTACGAGCGACATAACTATCTTACGGACTATATTAGCAACTACAATTTCAATTTCAATAAATATTTAATTTCAGTATATTATTAGTATATAAATATAACAATGTACATTTATAATAATATTTTTTATTGTCCCCAAAAATACAATAATCGTATGAGACACTAGTGTCTCTCCACTGAACGTAATCCCTACGGATGATCAGTGGAAATTGTGCTCAGGGATAAAAGAGACAGCAAGAGACCAGTGGACTAAAACAAAACATGACATTGCATAAAAATAGGTAAATTGTACATTAAGCACCTTTCGACATCCAATAAAGTGATTCGAACCAAAGGAGGCAAGAAGATAACCTACTTATTGATCCGCAGTATTCTATTTGCCTGTAATAATCGCAATGACAATCTGATATTACATAAAAGATTTGCCCTCTTTTCTACCGAAATGCGATTTTCTCCCTTCACAGTTATTGGCGGGTCGTCGCGAAATTTTTCCCATTGAAAGCAACGCGCTACTGCCATTAGAAATTTTTGAATGTATTCGAATGAATGCCAAATTTAAAAGGCATTGCGAATTCATACGCAAAAAGGTGACAAATTATATTATACGGAACCTATAGCCTAAAAAACTATTGTCATATTAGGAAGTCGATTCGTTTTTAGATCTCCCATATGCTTGCGTAAGCTCTACTCTGTTTGGCAGTTTAGTGTATCTAATGAAGTATCAATGGCATATTTTTGAACAGTTCAAGAATTGTATATACAAACATTATCTATTAATTTAAGTTTACCATTAAGTTTGGTTTTATCATTAAAAAATAATTACTTGTCATCCATCTTAAAAACCATTACAGCAGTCGAAATCTGTAAAACTATTATTATCATTTACCAAATTTAATGTCACTCAAATATCTTATAATAGATTCGCATACCTATATGCGGTATATATGTTGATATTTTCCTGATAAACAATACAGTTTACTGTTTATAATATGAATATTATAATTATTTTATTATGTCATTATATGCTTATTAATGAAGTCATCATAGTACCTTTACTTAACTTTCTTAGAGAAAACAATACGTCAATTTTAAACTTACGGATTCGCAATTACGGTTGATTGATAACCGACTGGCTCTTACTGGTTACGCTTGAAGTATTTATCTTACTCTAGTGGTAACTTAGATAATGTATTTATATCTCCGGAATACTCCATCGATATAAAAACATATGTAATATTTACAATAAGTTGCCAGAACGGAATTATGTAAGTTGACTCACTAACTTTGGGTCTGCGATCATAACAATTGAGCTGTTATCTCGCTGCCCTATCTCTGGCTAATAGATGGTGGGTCCTTCGTCAAACAACCCTTGAGGCACGGCTAATGTGAGTACACATTCAATAGCCTAACACAAACAAAACTAGGCCTTTGGGTTTATGTCATAACATAATGAAGAAATCGCTGTATGATGACAATTAGGACAGATAACATGAGAGCGATTTCGTTGGAGGGGGGCATTCGAGCCTCGGGAGTAAGTTTGTTCATTACAACGAACAAAGCGGTAGGCTCGACGGCTGCGGAGGAAATGTGCGCTGACGCCGCTACAATAGGCCCGCCCGCCTTATCATGCCGGAACGAGTCCCCGCCTCCCTTCCCCCGCCTACATCCACTTGACGTATGAGCAATGAATAAATGGGAAAACTTTCAGCGCCCGTTTACCGAGGGAACAATTGGTCATCATTCGAGAATACACTTAGCGTCTTTGTAATAACAAAATTATAACCATTGTGGTAAACAATTTTAGTAATTACTGTTAGACAATTAAAGAGTGATTATTATTATTAAAACGTGATATATGAGACTAGTCTTAGTAAGAGGTTGTGCTATTGTTGCTTTGCAGTCAAATTGGGCCAGTGCGAGAAGAGAGATTTCTTGCTCACACCATACCACAGCTATATTTACAGCTATATTTTCTGTCTAGATGTTTATGGGTGTTGGTAGTCAAGCACGCCTACAACTCATTGACCTTAAAAAAGAAATTATTAGCACCTAACTATTGTTTTTTTTTATTTCAGGATGCACTTAAAGTTCTTGGTCTATCATGTATGTTAGACAAAGAGCTTTATTAAATGATTTAAGTTGTAAAAAATTAAATGGTACGGATTGAAATATTTCGCTTTATTTATAATATTTTTATTTTATTATACAAAGTCCTTTATAATACGAAGAAGCTGTCTGGCTGTATGTGATCAATTTTCTTAAAATCCACTGAACGAATCCACTTTCATACTGGCTTCACCAGTGGATAGAATGATTCACAAGGAAGGTTTTAGTGAAGAATTTATTCACGAGCAAAGCCGGAGAGGATCGCTAGTTGTACAACAAATGCTATACTCATTGTTTCGGGAAACAATGTAATATCTTAGACACATTTCAGTGGATCGTCTGTTTATGGGGGATTTGCTCAAATAATTAAATACCCGTTTTATACCATAACCATAAATTATATGACTATAAATTATTTCGTATATTTAAAAGTCTTTTATTTTTCATCATTTTAATGTAATAATGTAACAAATTATGTATAAAACTTAACAATGTCAAATTATATAATGTTTACATTAAAGATTTTTACGTATTCTCCTTTATTATCTCTCCTATTTTACACCTCTTACGATGTCGGCAGTCGTCAAAAACATGTTGTGTAATATTGTAACTCTTGTGTATTGTGTATTTGTATGTAAAACTATAGTATTAATTAACAAAGACCTGTGTTGATATTAGTATTAATATATAGTGTTAGCATAATTGAGATTGACAAATGAAGACGGGAGAGCTGGACAATCGAGAAGCTAATGAAGAATCCGAACATGATTCGGGTTTCGGGACAATGCAACCGTGATGAGTGTTGGTTCGTTGTCGACGAAACCTGCAAAATGTACGGTTGAGTTCTACGAGAGGAGTTCGAGAGCCCGCATCAGAGAGCAGTGATAAAGCATAAGTGTTGGGAGTTTGAAAATACCGCAATTATATTGGTCTGGTGCACTGGTGAGCTCAACGTGGAAAATTCCAATAATCAGTAAAGAAGATAATTTAAAAAAATATTTGGTTTACTTTTAATAAACAACATATCTTTACACTTCCACATCTATCCTATTAGCATGATGATTTGTATTTTCCCTTTAAGTATTTCTCTCACTGACATATATAAACAATCATGAATATCACACCTATACTTATTGAGAAAATAATTTTGTATTCGTTTGTAGCTAATTTTATCCTATGGGAATTCTGCGTAATTTTTTATTTACTTCTAATAAGTGCCTTACATAATACCTATAAATATTAAATTGTAAAGGATAAGTATTTTAAATTTATATTATGAAAGTAAGTAAAGCTTAAGTATCATGTGCGGGTGGTTCACAAATATATGATTATTTCTTCCTTACACTTCTTAGTGTAAAAAATCTGTTTTACACAGTATAGAAAATATGGTAATAATAAAGTGGATACCCCACATATAATCACACTGAAGTACAAATTACATTCTTTATGAGTATATGATTGTCGTGACCGATGTGAATTGTTAAATGGGTTAAATGTTAAATAATAATTAATTACTATGTGTTTGATTGAACTGAAATGTTATTCAATGCACAAACCACGCCTACGCTTTGTCACGAGAGACTATACCACTAGATGACTGTTTATTGAACATTCGTGTCATGTCATTTATAGTAAAAGGTAGTGCCGTGCTATTTTGCAAGCGAATTGGGCCTCTAGCTTACACAGCCAGAAAATAATAGCTGTGCCGTCGTGTTGCATGCGGCTTAATTTTTTTTGGTGGCTCATTGGAGGGGCGGTGGGATGGAGGGTGACACGTTTGCACTTATACTATAAAAAGTTGACCAATAGTAATTGATATTAGATTGTTTAAATAATGAGTACTCGTATAAGACTAAGTAAATTTTGACTGATGTAGAAAAAAAAAGAAGCGAAATATCTTCAACTATGTATAAAAATGGTAACTAAAGCAGAACCCTAACGGTCCTTGCATGAAGACAGGTTGTCACATTTTACTCCCAGGATAAAAAAAAAAAAAAAATTCTTAATGTTCTTTGTCCGAATGTTAGCTGGTTTCTGTATCAGATATTATCGGAGTAAGAGCTCTCGGAAAATGTAAGTACATTTTCTGTGAGTTAACCGACTTCTAACTGAAAGGAAAGAATTCGCTTTTTTTCTCTTACCAAAAAAAAAAAAGAAAAAGTCGTGTAAAAAGAGGGATGTTACATGTTTGACGTCTGTGTCTGTGCGTATGTATGTGTGTGCATGGGTGCCTGTGGCGTCGTAACTATCAAAGGAATAAACTTTATTTATTCATATGAATACAATAACTTTTTACTGTTGACGTGGGGAAACGCATTTACGCGCCCTTCACTTTCCCTGAGCGGAGGCCGGCGGTGTTTGGGGCCCGCACAGATACCGTCGTGAATCGAATACAGTGCCGTCTTTGGTGATGTGCCCCGGAACAAGAAATCATCTTGACACCTCGACGACCAGTCCCTTAAGGGACCGGCGCCTCCCACAGAGCGGGGCTGCCCCGCACCACATGACAGCCCCACCAATTTTAGGACAGTGCCATGGGGTGAGGTTCCCATCTGAAATGAGATCTTCTTATAAGAGGGGTACAAAGAGCGGATCCTTCTCCTGTTCCTTAGTTCCCTCTTCTTATAAGAGGGGCATAAAGATCAGCCCCCACCTTGGTTCAATTGGCTTTGCCCAAGACGTCTAAATTCAGCACAGGCTACTGAGCCCCACCGCGATGACAAGGCTGGGGAGATACAAAACCTAAGCTATCTTACATGAACATGAGCCTATTAGAATAGCCAAGCAAAACTTATCCCTCTTACATACACTTAAACCTAATACAGAATGAAAAAACATTTATTATTTAAAACATACAAAGTACAAATATGCTGCCCTTTTGAAGACATTCCAGGCGCATTTAAACAAATCGTCCTGACACATCACGCTGAGCGTGCCCGGCGACCGCGTTAGCGTGCGCGGCGGCCGCGTTCAGGGCGCGCGGCGCGCGTCAGTGGAGCTTACTTTAAGAGGTCTATACGCGCAGTTGACACCACCAATAACTCCCTCGCATACTCATCGGTGACACAAAACTTAATCTGTTCAAGAATAGCCGGACTATGAATGCTCCCCCTTAACGTAATATGATATAAGGTGTTTTTTTTTTAATATTCAAAAGTCAGTTTCTTTATGTTGGTTCTTATCTATGTTCGGTAAAAATCGGTCCAGTCATTTGAAGGGCTAGTCTAGAGTAGTAGTCTCGCCGTATTGTCATGTTGCTGACAGATCCGAGATCTATCACGGCGGTTGAAGGCTCTCGCCGCGGGTTTTATTCGGTAGCAGCGCACTCTGTGCTAAGTCACACACAGACACAGCCTTCCGGTCCACCCGGGCCCGGTTGGTTGGTGCAGAAAGCATTTTACCTGCACTGAAAAAAGAAGAAAAAGTCTGTTCTCCGATGCTTTCTTTTTCATATTAGCCATCTGCCCTGGGTACGCGAGTAAATAACAGCACCCGGATTACTTTAACAAATTACACACTAAAATATTTGCTGTACCCATGAGTGAAACGCGTTAAATTCCGTTCAGTAGAATTCGAGATAATCAACCACACAGAGAGCCTTTGGGGACTTTGTTTAATTTTTATGTCTAGATGTAATAACACCGATGACCATAGACAATGATGCATTCATTGAGGGTTTACTGATACTATAGGCCCCGTAGCATTTATACTTACATGTATATTGGAGAAAAGAAGCAAAATTCTAAAGCTGCGGTTTAGGGAAAAGAAGTGTTGGTCGACCATCGTCCACATTTATCCGCACTCTCCGTGTGATATTGAATCACTGGCAGCCATCATAATCAATGCCCTGATTTGTCAAGATCAAAATCAAAATATTTGAATCAATACAGGATTTTACAAATCACTTTTCACGTTGCTTTACTACTACCGGCTCAACCGTATCCCTGACCTGAAAATAACCCGAGAAATAAGCGCAGAGGGTGTTATGACTCGAGATTATAATGAGTAACATTATATTCATGAGCACATCGAGCTAGACGTACGTACGATTATGTTACAAATGTGTTCCGCTTTTTTATTCCTTGGTTGGTCAACTCCAAATTTTTTTTATTTTCTCAAGACACTGTCTATATAGTATATAGTATATGTAGATCTGGATCCCGGCTTCCCCTGTAAATAAATTATACGCTGAATCTTCCTTGGGAAATGGCTCTATCCATGGGTGACAACTGCATGAAAATCAGGTCGGTAGGTTTTGAGAAAATTGGTCACGTAGGGACAGACAGCCTTATAAAGTAAATTTACACTTAGTATAGACTATGTAGGAGATAGGTACTCGAAAGTACTCGAAGCAGGCCCAGCCATTAGAAGATTTTTTGACAGAGAGCCATCCTCACTTCATATCGGCTACGCCGGCCCTCTCTCTACTCAACTTCGCAGGACATAGAATTGTGCATAAATGTGACTGAAATAAACACTCTCTATTCTTACATAATTCTGAAAAGAAGGCAGCCCAAGATGACCGGAGAGAAATAGATACAACAGATTGGAAAACCCAGTAACACTTTTTAATCATACCCAGGACTCGAACCTAGGTCCTCACTGTCTATAACAAATAAATAAATAAATAAAGGAAACTTTATTTGTAAAACACACACTGAGACCATGACATTAAAATATAAGGAAGTGTGACGTAAAAGCATTAGACAAAAATATAAATAACAAATCATAAAATACATAGCTCAGTGGGCAACAGTGTGTTTCACAAAATGACAGAACCTCAGCTGTAGCCAGAACCTGATGAGTCCTGACATTGATTTTCAGGGCCATCATTATTTCTTCCGATCTTGGCGGTGACGACACGTCCTAGTAATAAAATAAAACATAAATAATTATATCAAGATCTGTGGTGTAATTGTGCGGGTGTTGCCTGTTAAGACCTTTAGCCGCGTGGGGTCCTGGGTTCGATCCCCAGGTCGGGCAACTTTAATTAAATGTTTCTCAGCTTATTATGAGCACGCATATACGTTGTCTGGTATTGGAATGTGCCCGAAGTGGCCATAGGCTTGCCACCTATGATATCATGGGCCTCATTACCTTGGCTAATCGTGGGTGTGCTGGTATATCTACTGGACTTACGAGTTGTGGATGTACTAGCATACCTCTGCCTACCTACTCGGGGATAATAGTCGTGAAGGTACTTTTTTTTAAGATATTTTTACTCCACATACGAAGCACACAATATATTGATAAATTATTTAGATAATTAAACTAAGTAAATATAAGGGTGAATGAAAATAATGTTTATAAATTCATACTTTTATATAATGAACAAAACTTAACCACAAGTCAAACCATTGATGATCGATGAATGGAATGTTATTCGATGCTTTATTACAATGGAGCATAATGTGCAATTGATGTACAATATACATGTTATTATTATCCTTTTACATAATGTATATATTTGTAACTGGCCAGTTTATAATGCAATAATAACCTAAGCAATGTATAGAAAGTTGCCCGGTGGAAGATCGCATTTCCCAAACACACTATAAGTAGCTATTGGTGGTGTGGAAAAAATATCTCTCACCATGAGGTACTCTCATCATCATCATTGGTAGAAGCCAAAAGTTCCAGAATGCGCTACAGGTCAGATATTTACGGTGTCTCAAATACTACGACGATAGTGACGCAACGCGATCGAGAACGTTCTTGACGTTATCTTTTCGATTTAGCAAGATACGAGTACTTTGATGAAATTACTCGTAACTCGCTAAATCGAAAGTAGGAAGAGGTAGTGCCATGCTGCAAAGGCTATGATAGTGCCATGCTGCAAAGTAGGTGGTAGTGCCATGCATAACGCATGACACTGTATTCTCCTATGCAACGGAATTGGACCGGCACCACCGGGGAGGTACCTCTCGCACACATAATACCGCCGTAAAGTGACATCTTCAGTGTCACGGTCCGTGCGGTTTGTGAGTAGCCGGTGGCCCATAGGGAGTGGCGGGAGTAGGAAGGCAAGGCATCGCCATAGTAATTATGTGAATGTTCATGGGCGTCGCTAGTAGTACTAAAGGTCCGATTGCTCGTATGCCCCCCCCCTATTCTATAAAAAAATACTAACGCGAGCGAAAATTATAATCGGAAATAGAAACTTGACACTCGTCTCAAGTGGATGCAAGATTCGCTTGTTTAAATTAAAGCAGCACAATATAGAAAACCTATCAAATATCAGTGTTTATTTCGGCTAAGTAGTTTATTTTTATTCACACGAAGAGGACCATTAAAAATTGAATATAGAATATAATAGTGTATTTTTTTTTTATATCTATAAATAAAGTCATAATATATTCTATTCTATATATGTGTCAAGAAGAAAATGTGAAGAATTTTCAACGGTCAAGTCACATAAAATTTTATAGGTGTATATTAAAAAAAAAATGCAGTAATAATCTTCAGACTTGGCTTAGCTTTGCTTAGATATTTCCTTACTTCTTATAGCGAAACAAGCCGCTTCACTGATTGGCTAGTCTTTACGGTGGTTTTGGTGGCATCCCACATATTTTTGCACAAATCTATTTTATTCGATTAGTTTCTTAGAAGGGGCTCGTCATACTGACTAACTTTTTCAGTCGTTTCCATATCTCCAGTAATCTGCTGAGGCCTTAGTGCTCTACAGAAAATAATCGAGATCTTAATTTATTTTTATTATATTATATAAAACCACGATTTATACATTTTATTAACACAGTATGTGGATAACTTTGAAAGTTTTCCTGGCCTATGACGGTTCCTTATCAGGGTCACTGGGCACTCCAGGTCGTCCACGTTCCTAGTTATCCCTTTATATGGGAACTAAACTGTAAATCTATTCCATATTTCAGCTCTCTAGAATTATGAAAGGTACAAGTTCCATTCTGATGATCAGTTCGATAGTCATTATGAGGTTCTGACTGCCCATTTGTCTCGATTGTACCATAAAAAAGACTCCCAAATTTGCTTTCTCTTTTCGTTGATTCCATTGACCATTTTAGACGTTACCTTTGCAAATAATTTTGTACATAATTATGTATATGTAGCATTTTGCATATTTTAAAGGGAGAACGAGCAGTCGGAACATGCAGGTGATTTGTCCTCCTAATAGCCTGCCTTTTAATGGGCCACCGAAAACTCGCAAACCGCACACAAAGCGACAGCATGGCTGTCAATATATATAATAGATATACATCTGATCGCAAATAATACATCTGATCGGAGCGTACCTCATCAATCGTGGCAGTCCAGTTTGGTTCTAACTCAGAACGAATGATAAATAAATAAATTATATTGGAAAATAAAAAATGCATTCATTTCTTGAATAAAAAAATATTATACAAAATTGTTTTTAAAAAATCAACCATATTCGTAAAAAATATACATATTCAAGTTTAACACACAATTCTACAGCATTTCATATTCGTATCGATAATAATTAAATCTTGTTAAATTAACAATACAATAAGAGTTATAACACACGTACAGTATATATAAATTATTTGACTTTAAACTTTGAGGGATTATCTAATCATAGTTCGTTCCGGTAGAGTACACTACGAAGATCCTATACTTGGCTCTACCGGAGTACCGAATAACGTAACGTTAATGAAGTACTGCAAATATAACTTTTGTTAGCTCAGCTTGAACTTAGGGATCGATCATAATTCACCATAAAACTAGATTATACATTTTACAACGAATTGTGTGTGATGTCTCTTTTTACACCTCAACGTCAAGTCTGAATGATTGTAAAAAGAACAATCGACGGTCGCTGGCCTTTATCGCGGTTTATTAAATTATTTATGTAGCCTGTTATGTGTTAAATATTTACCATGCATCCCGATTTTTAGCAAAACATTTTAAAACGCTGACTTTTGATATAAATATAACATGTTCACTGAACACGACGTTGCGTGAAACCACCTACAACACAAAATACAAACGGCGAGGAGTAGCCTAAGGGCATCGGCAGGCAAGATGGTCCATGGTTAGTCGGTATTGCAGTTGTATTGGTCCATGGTTAGTCGGTATTGCAGATGTATTGGTCCATGGTTAGTCGGTATTGCAGATGTATTGGTCCATGGTTAGTCGGTATTGCAGATGTATTGGTCCATGGTTAGTCGGTATTGCAGTTGTATTGGTCCATTGTTAGTCGGTATTGCAGATGTATTGGTCCATCGTTAGTCGGTATTGCAGATGTATTGGTCCATGGTTAGTCGGTATTGCAGATGTATTGGTCCATGATTGGTCGGTATTGCAGATGTATTGGTCCATGGTTAGTCGGCATTGCAGATGTATTTCCCCATTTGCGAGTGGCCAGTGCGGATGTCTATGGACACCGGTAGCCATCAGAAGACTCCGATCGCTCGTTTTCCCTACTATGCTATATATAAAAAATATTTTATCAATGACATAGAACACATGAACAATTGATATACCATTACATCGCCTGTTCTGTGCATCAACTGACGCGGAATATCAAATCTGCATCGGACCGATGAATGATCACGGTCTGTTAATGATGACCATTCATCGTGATCTGCGTTGATATGGAGCTATTATTACGTGCAACGCCTCTCGCCCATTTGTCAACGTGTAGCGGTAGCGACTGTGTCCACGTCATCTAATCGTCGGACAATCAGAGCACGGATTGATACTATCAGTATTTATTATTCAATTACGAATACGCTGGTTTCAAGTGTGTAATGGTGATGGTAGATGCCAAATAATATCCAATGAATGAATTATTTGTATATTACATTAAAACTACTTTGACGGATTTCATCAGGGCTAATTTGTTTATTTAACTATTCTGACGTTTCAAAAACTTTACAGCAAAAAAACTGGTGTAAAGCTTCTGAAACGTTGGACTAGTTAAATGATTAAATAAACCGAGATAAAATCTTTAATTGTATTTTTATTGTACAGAGTAACTTTCGCGTAAACTTTAAGACATCAATACTTGTATATTATAAGGCATATATACTTATTACTTAAGTTTACGTGAATTTACATATTGTAATAAAGTACTTTTAAAACGTTGGGATTTTAAAATATGGAGATAAATCGCGATAAAATCCGTTAGTTTTGTTTTATGGTATATAACGTACAAATTTATGAGTTACGTGAAAATCATTTAGATGTAGTATTTACCATTGCTCCATTGTTGGGCCGCCCACTACTCATAAACCGCAGCGTAACATTACCTCTTACGTGGCTACTTACTCAAAGGTTATCGAGTTTTCTGTAAATTGTCGAAATTTGACATATTAACAGAGGCTTATTAGGGAGGGATCATTTGTAAGAGGCAGTGCCATATTGTATTGCAGCCAGATCGTGCTGGCATGACCGGGGGGGTACCTCTCGTATTCAAATATACCGGCCCAAAGTGACAGCTCTTTTGTCTTGCTCTGTGCTGTTCTTGATGAAAAATGACTTTCTGACGATCCATTAGAGGAGGGGAAGAAGGATGGAGGGCAAGACTTCTGCACAACAAATATGGAAATATCTATAAAATTCAAGATATCTTTTGCCTCGGAATACTTTTGAAGAAAGGGAAAGGAATAGTGAGATAAGTGTAGGAAAAACAGAATCCGTATTGAATCATCACCATCAGGCAGTGTCGTTTCACTGCTTTGCATCTTTCAGTAAACGATTTCCTGCCGCTTGTTGGATACAAGTAGCTGGAAATCAGCTGGTTTTTATCCAGACCGTTATTATTATTAAATTTTACAGATTATAATTAATTTTCTTTATTCCCAAGGAAAATTGTCTAGGCAAAGTAACACACAGACAGTATTACATGCGGAGAAAAAAATGTTCCTATAATGATACCATTTTTAACAAGGAACACGAAAACGATGCAACTAAATATTTTTAAATAAATTGAATTTAACTTTCTTTTTCAGTAACACCATGCTGCCTGGAACGCCATCATGGCGGACGGAAATGTCTACACTAATTGTGATTGAAATAAAATACGAAATGGGAAAAATGAAATACTCGGGACAATTCCCGTTTATCAGTAGCGACGTTCAATAAAATGCGGCCGCCATATGTAATTAACTTATCGCGGACGATAAAAATCAAACCAACAAAATTGTCAACGGTTCAAATGTAATTTCGAGGAAAATGTTGATATTCAGCGAGCGAGAAACGAACGGCCCGTCCGGCTATTGTCAGCGCACATACTAACTCCAAATGGACTGCGCTTGTTCAATTTCGATACTTTACAACACAATAGGCGGGTGTAAGGCGTATTCAGTCACCTGTCAAATTAAAAAAAAAGCTCTTCCATATTCAAAATAACCTCGTAAAAGGTATGAGATAGTATGCAGCGCGAGTTTTAATTTGTGCGAAGGTAATTGAATTTTCTCTTTCCCATTATAGAGCAATAGCTGAAACTGATACTGGACCCATTAAGCTATTGAAAAGATTAAAACAAAGGATTGTATTTTCGATTTCAATAGTACAATAATCTCTTGCTCGACCTATAAATATCGTAATTTAATACAACATTATAATAGATGTAAATGGTTCTATTTCTCTCGGTTTTATTTAGTTCTTTCTTTATTAGTTTTAAAAATTGTGCAACTTCTATTCATCGTCTTCATCATCATCATCAGCCAGACTACATCCACTGCTGGACGTTGGCCTCCCCCACAGAGCGCCACAGGTCACAGTCACGAGCCACTTGCATTAACTACTATCCCTATTATACTATTATTACACTCAGCTACTGTTACTGAACTTTAATTTCTTTTTTAAAGTACAATCACTCAGTAGATCTATGCTTAATGTTAATAATTGGAGTCGTTAATAACGTCCGTACATCTCGGACGAGGGTCTAAAAAGCAGGTCTTTTTCTCGCAAATGGGATAAGGCGCATGCTAATGATAAAGACGTAAAGATTTAGGTTACTACTAACACACAAATGTTAATTATTATTTATACAGAGTGCCCTTGTTCAAACATTGTCAATATTTTACTGCGAACTCCATTTGACTTCAGGTATCGATGGTCGAGGTAGAAGTTTTTTGTCAGGTGACAGGCTGAGGAGATGGTTTGGGAGGATGCAGTGAAGGAGAGAAGCGGGTCTGTTAATGGTCCTCTGTAGTCACCGCTTGCTCAGCACATTTGTCCCTTCATGCAATAAAAAAGAAGGTGACTACCCACGCCCATGAACATCAGTATAATTACCATGCCGATGCGTTGCCCTCCTTTCACCTCGCCCCTCCCCCAATGGGTCATCGGCTACTCACAAAAACCGCACGAAACGCGAAACTGAAGGTGTCGCTTTACGCCGGTATCATGTGAGCGAGAAGTAACTACTCGGTCACTACCTCTTACAATACCATAAAAAAACGTCAAATACATGGAGAAACAAACAAGACACACACAGAATACAACAAAATATTAACTGATACAGTTAACCAGCACACACATTTTCATCACACATTTCTCTAACTTTTTGCATGTAAAAAGATTCAATTGGTCATTACTAGTTGCATGCATTGGACTCGTATTCAGGGGGTAGTTAAGTTATTCGAATGGCCGGTGTGAATGGGACAGGCCGATCACGTGAGCGTCTCATTCACGTGAACGCAGGACGTACCGTCCAATTTCGCGCGCTAAATTGTTCATAACGGAAGTTCATATCCGGACGTCGGGCCCTGCGCTCGGGGCGAGATTAGGCGGTAATTACCATTTCCTGGAGGACGTAGACTGAGGAGGTGCCTCCTTGGAGTCGCGACGGAAACATTCCGCATTCAGCTTATCGTGGAAAAGTATTTCTATATTGTAATATTGATTTTTTATTATATCTGTTCATACTATCTATATATGAATTTTATCGTCTGGGTTCTTGTACACAATTGAATATCGATAACTTGAATGTGTATTTATACGTCTATACTTAATATAATAAAGCATAAGTGTTTATTTGAACTCAGGAACTACTGATCGAATTTGAATAATTGTTTCAGTTTTGAATAATTAAATTTTAGTATCGAGTAAGGCTACAGGCTGTATGCCATTATGCTCTAAGCAAGAGCAACAGAATACGAGGCTTATGCAGGCGGAACCGAGAGGCATGGCTAGTAGGAGATATTTATGAAAAGTTTCTGTATAGGACCAGTAGAAACTAAAATGAATTCGATTTTTTGTCCGTATGCAAAATTGTAAGCAGCAAAAACTCTAAATAATCTTAATACAAGGCACAGTAAGATTTAATATATTTACCGAACAAACACCAGCAATCATTTCGTCATGTCGTTCGAATGCAATCAATACCTACGCAAACTGATGAGTTTCGTAAATTTTTTTGCATATGCTGTAATATTTCAATACATATTTAGGAACCCAAGCGAGATTAAGGAGAAGCTGACTTGTAAATGGAGTTTCGGGCATATATGTTAGAAAAAACAATGTTTGCTACTTTTTGCGTTTTGTCCTTTACAGAGGTAGAGGTGTCTTTAGCAACTTCAGAATTCACTGAAAAAAAATGGAAAAAAACATTTAGAGTTAGCAATGCGCGCTGAGAACAACCGGGAAAATAGATTCCACCGAGTGGACAAAGATTTCAGTGTATACGGCGTAGAAAAAGTATTTTCAATTTCTATAAAACTATTTGAAAGTTGTTAAGTATAGCACATTAGAATGGATAGTTTTATAACGTACTTAAAAACAGAGCTATTCTTTATAAACAAAAATATATTATGTTTTTCAATTAATGATTAAAGTGCACCAGGTATCATGTAGTAGTACCTTACCACAATAACTCAATTTTAACAAACGTGTCCACGTGAAAAGTTGTGAAATAGAAACATATTGCAGCGGAATTGGGCGAGCACGACCGGGTTACCTCTCGTTCGTGTGATACAGTTTTAGCCCACTGGCTAAAACCGTGCCACTGGTGCGGAGGAGGGAAACGAATTTGCATAACTATCTTGTGGATGTTTGTGAGCGTCGAGCATCTAATGGTCCGAACTCCTCGTTTGTCGCCCTATAATATATCAAAAAATACGAGTTTAAATGCAAGTTGTAAAATTTTTCTATAAAATTATTGAACAACCTTATGATACATTGTTCCCTATAAAGTAGAATAACATTTTGAACAAGGAAAACTGATTACGTAAGAATTGAGTGAGGTACTCGGGTAGGCTGCGCGGGCTCGCTTCCGCTATGATTGAATAAGTGGGCACCGGGCTCCTTAATGAAACATATTGAGCATGTATCGAATCACTTAGGCGCTACAGCGTCTGCGCTCGCAAAATAACAACAAATGTACGTTAAACCGCGTAACAACATTACGACAGAGTTTCGTTTTAAAAGAGACAACAAATTGAATCACTTAACCTTGCACGTCAAAGGAGCAAAAATTTCAACTCCATTTTTGAGATCACGCCGCACAAACTACGCCGCCCTTTGTCGCGTTTTCGAAATGTTTACCAAAAACCAGCGCCTCGACTACGGAGGGACCTTAATTAATTCATTAATGTCAAAGCGATTGTGACGTTTGCGCCTTGTACGTTGTTTTAGTAGAGATTTTTTTGGGGAGCTGGACCTGTATCTTCATTTACTTTATGAGACAATAAATTTTGTCTTAATATTTTTATAGGACGACTTAGCTCTAAATCCGTTTCGCCGCGATGTGTTTTTTTTTAACTCTTAAGCCGATGGATTTCTTCTACAGCGACAATATTTATCCTACTTCAGTTTATTGTTCATAGGACACTGGAAGTTCCATGTAGCATAAGCTGAGGTAGGTTAAGAACTTATTACATCGTCCAATTCTCACCAACAACTTATTATACAAACCATACACAGGATTAGTAGGGCACGCTAGGAACTTCATTATCATCATCAGCACTTATCGGTCCACTGCTGGATATGGGCTTCCTTCAATGAACGCCAAGGCGACCGATCTCCTGCCACTCCCATCCATCCTGGGCCGGCTAATGCACGGAGACCGTCTTTCCATCTAGAGAACGGTCGACCAACACTTCGTTTTCCTAAACGCGGCCTCTGCTCCAGAACCTTAGGAACTAGGAACAATTGTTATATAATATCAAAAGGACATGATAACATAGTCAGAAATCATTTCTAGTATCATTGTCTATATGCACTGTAGTATTATAAAAAGGAAACATTTTATTGTGTGTTTACGTTGAATGGGTTCCGAAGCAACTCAACCAATTTGAGAAATAATTATACCATTAGTTTTACCCATTATCTCTTAAAGCGATAGATTGATTTCAAAAACGAAACATCCTAATGAAATTTCGATAATGAAATCCAACGTGTGAACCATGAAATCCTTACGTACGCTGATGTGTTAATTTTTTTTTTTTTTTTTTTTTGATAAATGTACATGCGAGGCCAAGGCGGGTTGCTAGTTATAGATATATCACTGCTGCTATGTGTAGCAGTGGAAAAACATTTGACATGCAAAAGCGCTGCAGCGGACAGCAAAGCGCTTTGAGCGTGTCCACAAAACATGACGCAGGCTCCGTAGCTTTAAAGGCTTCGATTTTACAGGGCGTCTATGTTTGAATTCGTTACACTTTTTAAGTCAATCTTTTATCTGTTTTCATGCCATTTTACTTTGAGCTAAAGCATCCTACAATGATGAAGCTGAAAAGTTTTCCTCTGTTGAAACTGATTTTTTTCACATTGGTTTACGTGTAACTTTGACTACCCAACAATCCGTGCATCCATTATAAAAGGATTTAAAAAAACACCCCTAAGGGGGTGAATAATGGGTGTGAATTTATATGAAACACTCGGCACATTTTATACGCTGACATACGGTGGTTTACATCTTTACAACATTCAGGTCTTAACATCTTAACTAATGTTAAAAAGGTGATTAGTCTATTTGTTTAGTAGAATTTTCAGGAACTATTTTTCGTATCATCTATGCAATTAACAAGAAAGGCATAGACTATTTACCATCACACTAATAGAAAATACGACCACAAATTATATATTATCATCCATCCGTGCATCCATTATAAAAGGATTTAAAAAACATCACTAAACGTGTGAAGAATGGGTGCGAATTTATATGAAATCCTCGGTGCATTTTAGCCGCTGATATATGGTGGTTTACATCTTTACAACATTCAGGTCTTAACATCTCCGATTGTTCTTTTTTCATACTATATTATAAACAAAAATGTAAACCATTCAGTTTCATTGGTCGTTATGTATGTTTTAAGACATTTGAACGTGTTGAGGGAATCGTGCAAAATGAATTTATTTCTCAATTAGCGTCTGCTACGCTATTGTGCTCTTGTCGTCAAAATTCAGTGACATACAGAGCAAGTAGGATGTTCACGTAGACGCTGGTTCGCGCTACAAGTTGCTTGTAGGCGATAAAATGTGAGTACACTACGTGGTTGAACCTTTAAAAACAATATTTAGAATATGTCAATTATCGACTTTGTTATATATTTTGAATATTTTTAATATATAATTGTAAGTACGGCTCATCTTAGTAATATATAATAATATATATAGTTGAATGAAACGATTTCTGTGTAAATAATTAATCTATGTCTTTACCTATGGTATTGGAGATTCTATAATCAGGCAGCGGCATTTTCCAATTTAATTACCTATCAGTGGATTAGCGCGCAATTCAAAATTCAAATTAATTGCATTCGAAAGCCGTGTTATTTTTAATTTCAAATGTTTTGTGTTTTAGATTCTCTCTGTTTATTCGTTGTAATTTAAGAAGTACGTTTTAAAATTCGTTGTAAATTAAGGGAAGACATCAAAAATCAGACAGCTATGAGTTTTTATGAGTGATGTTTGTTTTGATAATTTAACATGACATGATATTTGTCAGTTTACAAAAAAAAAACGATAAAATATAGGCCAAGGCTGACAGACATCTTTACACCATTGATGACGTGATCAAGCTTAAGCTATGGAAAATTTTGAATAATTAATATAAAAGGGAACGACAACGAAACAGTCCTAACTGTTCACATTAGTTTCCTAGATAGACCTATATTTACGAAATCTAGAATATAAAGTAGGTGTTTAAAAAATTTTACAATGCCCACTGTGGGTTGATTTTTGTGTGTTTCTGATGGTAATCGAGGTGCCCTGATGATTGTTGTTCCGGGGCAACACACTAAGGGCGGCACTAATGGCACTCGCGGTGGTTTTTGTGGTATTCGACACTATCATGTGCCGCGAGTCCCACACACCACTGTACCCCACCCAG
>JAFELO010000165.1:156562-178769 GCA_017140195.1 Eumaeus atala
GTGCCGCGGAGAGCACGCTAAGCTCCGGCCATGTTAGATTGTCTTCTTCTTGAAATACAAGAATTTGGGTGTAGAGAGTACCTTTGTGTGTGATAGAATAGTAGGTCCATTAGAGGAGAGGAGGGAAGCTGAGCAATACATGAAAAAAAGTACCTGCACGCCTATTATCTCCATTATCATAACAATTATACGCTTCTACTAATATCAGGCACAAACAAGGAGTCGCAGACTTTTGGTAGTCACCGTGGGTTGTGGTTTACCCCCAACACTATAAAATAAGACATGAATATCAGCCGGTATGATAATTGATAATGTTATAAAAATAGGATTATATACAAATAACCGCTATTATCCTATGCCAGCTAGTAGTTGTGGCACGAGCATGTTTTATTTATTATCGATCTACATAACGTAAATTACCATCGGTCACGGCGCGCCGCGTGAAGCGCTAATGCCTCCGCGGAGAACATCTCCGACACTGTCGCGTCACATGATCGAATCGTGTTTCTTCTAAAACGATGTTTTTTATGAAACTGTTATGACGATCATCACCATCATCACTCCGCTGTCGTCCTCTGCTGGACGTACACCCAAGGGCACACTACGGCACAAGGTTGTGCTATTTCGACGGATTGTGTCGTGGTATCCTTATATTATAACAACCATGGTCCTCTCGTAGCCAGCACTAACGTAATTTGAACTCGTAATAGAAATAGTTGGAGAAAAAAGCTTACTAAAGTAACTTCAACGTCGAAAAAGTCAGTTTTTGTAATTGCACTGTTACTACTAACGGTTTTGTGCGTTTGTTGTAAGTAGTGGTCGCCCAGCCATCGAATTGTGATCCCAATTATAAAAAGATAAATGTTTTAGTAAAAAAACATTAAAATTGAAATGTGTTTGACAGTTGACACTCATAAGAAACGCATATGTGCACGCCGTAGTGTGTGTATATTTTAATATAATAGTCAATCCGAATGCACATTCCATTAAATATTATTTTCTGCACATCTCAATATAATATTCACTGTAACAAATTACAAATTTCTTTATTCGGGCAATTCTTCAAAAAGGGGATGATTTTTTCTTTCTGCATATTTATTTATGGATGTCTGATATTCTAATCTCGGAAATCAATATAAACATACTATTAATTTTTTTGGACAAATAAATGACGGCAAAAAACTAAAAACTACAACAATTGCATGTTGTAATATTATATCTGTATCTTTTACGTTCACTTATCTCGGGTATTAAGACTTAGGTCCTCCGGCTAGGACGCGAATTCTCCAGTCCTAGGAAGGGTCGAGTGTGTGGAGCTCGCGGCACATTACAATGAGCAAATACCCATAAAAACCAGCACGAGTGCCATCAGCGCCGCCTTTGGTGCGGCGCCCCGGAACTACGAAACATCAGGGCACCTCGACGGATAAGAAGGCCCCTAGAGGCCTGACGATTCCTCCACAGAAGGGTTGCCCCTACCTACAGGACAACCCAACTTTGCGGCATCCCAATTAGGCAAGGTTTGGTGCCTCGCGCTTTTGGGCAAGGGCCCCGATTGCAAAAGCGCCACCTCCTGTTGTTCTTTAGCCCTCTTCTTATAAGACGGGTGCAAGGAGCATCCCCCTTGTATCGTACTTACTAAATTCTTTGATTTTTAAATCATATTCCTGCATCTGCGAAGCTTAATGATAAAATAGTTTTTCTTCGTCCAAAGCCGATAAAATTTCTAGAACTATCCCTAAATCAGAAGAGTGGTCAGATAAAAATCGCGCTTTACAATTCAAGTTGTTCGTTGCCGGCGCTTTACAAAAAAGGCACAGGATTGCGCATAAATAACAAAAACTTAAGCTGCGAGATTTTCCGCATTTGCAACTGGCATTGTATAATGTATATTTACTGCTATGGAAAAGAAACTCAACGTAACAATACTGATTGTTACAAGATTCAATATTACTAACAAATGAGAGTTTGAATATATGTATGCATCTTTTTTACTCAGTCGTGCCAAAGCTACTGAACAGGTTTTGATAAAACTTGGCAATGTGTTTTTAGCTTGTATATAAGAATAACAGATAAAATGTGGAAATATTAACGCCTGTACGTCGTTTTGTCTGTAGTCCGCGCAAGTTGTCGCGTACAACATGTAATTAATTTAGTATTACATTACTAATTATAGTAACGTAATAATTTTATAATTATAAAAATAAATAATTAGTGTAGCTAATGTTATTAATAGTGTAGCTTATCTGTGATGGTCTGGAACACGGTCACATCCACTTTAGGAGCAGCCGATTGTCGACTTCATATCGATAATAATGATCCCTTCTCTATGACAAAAATATGTTCTTGATTAATTATAGACTATATATGTTAAACCATAAATAACTATGCCAAGCCATGTAGCAAAAATACATTCTAAGATACCGTTTAGGGTTTTTCTCGACGAGGTTTTACTATGATACTATTTGCCTCTTAAGCAAACTGTTTTAATAATGTATTCTCAATCTGTCTACAACTAACCAATAGCAATAGCTTTATATTGGTGTTAAAATAATATGAAACGCCTATAACATGGTCGTATAAACATAAATGTTTCCGTACCAAGCAAGACGCAGTTACCTTCGGTATTTGTTAGCGGCTTTTTGTTTGCGTAAATCAAAGCGAGTTTAGAGTGCAGCGACATCTCGGAGCATCAGGTGCTATACACTCACGCAAATATTTTATGAAAATACCGACGATGTTAGCGAAAGGGATGTCCCCTTTATCGATACACGTACACACTTGCCATAGACAATTAACTCGCTTCTCGTGTTTGTACTAATAACGTCTATTAGTGTTGTACATTGTTTGGAATTAACAATGACGAACGTTAATTATTTTTAAGAATATCATTAAAACGTTGTGAAATAATGAGTTTTTTTTAATATCGACAACAATGTTAATATACGTTACTAGAGGGGTGTCAGCGACGCGGCCGCATCCTACAGCCAAACGGTAAACACTTTGCTGTAATCTCGAGATGAGAAAACTTTCAGTTCTCTTAATTCAGAAACTTATTCAACAACCTAACAACCTTAGAGCGGACCGCCCGGCGGACACACGACAAATAAACTTACTCTTTAATCTTTGTCTTTATTAAAATAAACTTAAAATGGAAAAAAATATTATATTATCTTTAACATTGTCTACTTTATTATTAAACTTCATGAAGTATTTATCTGTTTATAGACATATATTCTCTATACCTACGTTCTTTCATTAATCTTAAGCCTATGTCAAATACACAAAATTGTCGGTCGTCCAATCTATATCGAGTTTATCAGGCATCAGCCAACTTGTACAATAGCCCAAGCGGAGTGGTTGGTATCAGAATACGTCATGGTGAAAGCATAATGACGTCATTACCAGCAACTTCTTCCTCTTTATGTTTGGGACAATTTGTTTACAGATACATGTTCTAATCTGGTATCCATTTTATAGATTTTGTTCCTTTCAATGCTAAGATATTTTATTTTAAATAGGACTTACGCCTAGATTCAGTGCAATAATAATATTACCTCTCACAAAAATAGATTACTAATATTTAACTATTATATCCTACAACTAACAGCGTCTCGTGGTTTCACCCGCGAAACATGGTAAAAGTCCGAAGTGAACTACTATTTCACCCCTTTAAGGATTGGATTTCTATAAATCCTTTCTTAATGCTCATTTACATAATGAAAGAACTTCCTTTTCGCACCAGTACCACATTTCAACGCACAGTAGTTTCGGCTGTGCGTTGTCTGACCGTCACTCAGAAGCGAAACAATTTTAAAGATTTAATTTGGTTCAGTTCAATTTTCAATACACACTGTCTGAAATGTTCATTCAAACCTTATATACAATAAAGGACAAATCTAACGTCACCTCATCCTCACTCAAACCAAATCCACACCAATCAAAGGTAAAAAGCTAGAAACATTGAAATCTATATACATACTCGAAAAATAGTACCATCCTCCTGGCACAGTTGGGTTATTAAGCACTAATTCAATGTCACTACAAACAACTCTAAGAAAACAAAATACGAAACCTTACTTCCAATAAACAAGCTCATTACAAAAAAAAAACTAAAACTAAAACACTAAGACATTCCACTCGACGTGTCTTATCCTAATACACAAACGGCACTCGTATTGAAGTGGATCATTAACATCTCAGGCTATAGGATTAGCACTATCTAGATCCAAGGCTGCTGGCAGATACTCCGCGACAGACCATTTCAGACGTTCGAACCCAGTGTTACGTTGAAAAAAAATGTAAAAGTAAAATTGCTTCCAGCAATTTTGATGTGCCGTGTCAATTCAATTACGAACGCTAAGCGCTCCTATATCTCGGTGGAGATTAGGGCAATGAAAAAATATTGCAGGGAAAAATCTAGAAAACATTTAATAGGCAGCTACGTCATAAACTGGTAAATAAGCACCAAGTTTTGTTTTAATATTTGTATTGTAAAATTGCCTAGCTATTTATATTATTAATTTATTATACTGTCTATAAATGGCGAGAAGATGTGTATATTTATTATCTTTTCTGTATTGTTACAATGAAATTACTGCAATAAATTATATCGGGGGTTTAGTTCCTTTACCCACTTGGTCCTCGCGTGATGGATTACTACTCTATGTAACAGAAAAGGCGGAATTGAAAACCCTACTTAAATTATAAATGTGAAAATTGATTTTTATTATTGTTTGTCCTCCACGTATAAACTGCAGAATGGAATTGGGTGGAATCTGGCACAGATATAAATTATAACCTAAAATAACAGAAAAAATGCTTCCTTGTGATAGATAACCCCGGATTACCGTGGCACGTGTCTAAATAAGCCTTAATATAATTTAAAATACCAAATTTAATTGTAACGAATTAACATTCACATTAATTTAAATATTTACAAAATGCTGTAACTAGTATACGGTAGTGGGATGAAAGATGTAGCAGAATATGTTATGTATTTATATTGAAACATTCAGTTTATTTAATTAACAAATGACAGTTGCTTACTTAATTAAATTATTTGCAGAATACGAAGTAGTAATCAATATTGTTTAAAGATGGATGCATGGAACATGCCTCGGGTTGTAGCGTGTGGGTCCACAAATACTGAACCCCTATCGGATTACTTTCTTATCAGCCAACAACACAACTGATGCACATATTTTCACCATTTATTTTACGTTCATTCTATAAAATATAAGCTTCTAAGGAAGTAAAAATATACTATATTACGATATATATTTTGATTTTTCAGTCCAGTGGTTTATGCGCCATCAGTGTATGAAAAAACACCCTTCACACAATTTTTAATTATAGACGGGTTAGCGAAGTCAGAGTCACTTTTGTGCATTTTTGAACTTTGATGTAGAACTCTTTAAAAATTATCATTCCTCATTTTCAAAAGGTATCAAGTACTATTTTTTTAGTATTTAGTAGACTGAGTCATCATCATGAATGCGACCACTGCAGAATGTTAAGTGAACCCTAAAACAAGAGATACAGGCCTCTACCTGGATCCAAGCCAGACTGGTCACGGAAACCACTAATGACTTTGAATATCGATTATAGTTTATAGCCAGGGTGATTTTCAAATTCACCACTGCTGTTGTATCGTGTGCAGCATTCCCACTACGTTACGAAATACCAGCGTCTTTCAGTCGTTCAATTATTATTAATTCACGGCCTGATTGATACCTCAACATGACCAAAAGACAGAACGAAAATTGTCAGCCCTAAAGATAGATAGTCAAAACTGCGTCTTCCCAAACGTCCCGGAAATGTTAAGACGAGGAATCTTCTACCACGCTCTCCCAGAGCGTGGCAGGGCATAGCTCGTCTTAACATTTAGTGGAAAAGGCTCAGATTGTCTATAGGATATTCATCATAATGATGATTACTATACATGTTCTTAAATAGATCCACGTTTCAGACGTAATGAGTAAATTATTGTTTCAGACGTAATGAGTAAATTATTGTTTCAGACGTAATGAGTAAATTATTGTTAAAAATGTATTTGAAAATACACATTAAAAGTTAGTTATGTATGAAAATGAATATTTCTAAACGAGACCGCTTTAGCTTTGTGTCGGCACTTTATAGATGAGTCCGGGCAAACGGAGTACGTTGTGCGAAGCGAGTGACGCGCGTCCGGGCGTCACAGTCACCGACATGGATACGGTGCAGGAAGAAAATGACAATGACAGGTAAACACAACACTATTGTATTTGAATAGGAACATCAATTCAAATATAGGACATCCATTTTTTATAAGAACATATATTTGAATAAAGAACTCGTTTTTATTTTCTTTCTTTTTGTGAACCAAAATATATTTCAAAGAGCATTATTAAATACTTAATTTATCTGCAAAATTAATTTATATTATTGATCACTTGTTAATGTGGCATAATTTGCATATAGTAATATAATTAGTCGAATAAACACTATTTATTTAATACTCTTTAGATACAGAACATACATTGAAAAACGGAACTCCTTTGTATTTTTTAAATATTTTTATTTTAGTGATTTTCAAGATTATTGTTTATTAATATTGTGATCCGGTTAATAAAGTATTATTTTGTAGATTAATCAAAGGTAACTCTCATGGCTAAGGAATCTCGCTCCGTGTATGTGATAATTATAATGTTCGTGTTGTGTAGTTAGTTACTTTGGTGCTAACTTTGTGATAAACAACCGGTTTTTTTTTTTAAACTTGATAATTAATAAAATTCGTTAAAAGAAATAGCCACATCCCAAAATAGTTCTTTAAAAAATGCTAAATTAGACCGGGTGATCATATCATCTATATTTATTTTATAATCACCAAATAAACAAATAAAATTAAAAATCAATATTACAGAAAAATCAAATCGTTTTTTAAGTTATTACACCTATGGATGTGCGGATGTTTAAAGGAGTCACCAAAAGAGTGTTCGTTTGCCTTGTGGTATAAATAATTTAAATTATAATGACTGTAAACTATATTTCTTATGTATAGAACTTTTTCTTAGTTTATGTCCCAATATCATAATCCGCACCAGAGAATACATACATTTATTCGTTCTACTCTGTTAAACCTGCTATTAAAGCAGCTCTTAAGCGATAATAAAACTTTTATTACAAAACGCTGCGCTATTCAAAGCGACTAATAGACAAGAGTTTAATTAAAGTTTCTTTTAAATATGATTTTTGTTAGTACCTTTGTTTTTGTACCTTATACGCGTTCGCCATCTCATTATACGAAAACCTAAGTTCTAATTTTAAAATAGGACCATACCACAAACAAGTACATAGATACTTCTTTATGGTATGGCGTATTTTCAGAGAACTTGTGTATCATCCGTAAACATAAACATTTGCCAACTCGACGGTTAATATATAAATAGTATCTGGCTGTTCCATCATCACTTCATGTTATTTGAAATATATAAAAGTGAAATAGAATAGTAGTAAAGTAAATAAAATGATACATTTTTGAAATGCCGTGGACGTAGAGGATGCACGAAAGCTTAAGGAGATATTTCCGCTCATACCTCGAGGAGAAATAAACATTTTGGAGATTTTGCGCTCAGTCCTGAAGACCAATAGCTTTCATTGAGATTCTATATAATGTACAGGGCAAAATGTTATACTAATATGTGAAAATAGATAATGTTAAAATCCTTTAGACAGAATAAAATACTAAATAATATTTGAGGTAAAATTATATTACTTTTTTTTTTTCTTTAATTATAATTTGCAAGTCTATGAATTTATGACTTTCTTTTTTGTTTCCAGCGGGTGATCTTTTTAAATATTGATCCGATCTTAAAAAGTGGCAACAGTTACTCAGCCTATATTTTGTTACTAATTATGTTCCACGGTTTTGCCCGCTTAAAATACAACAACAAAAAAATTGATACGAAAACGCCAAATCAACCTTGAGTGTGGATCGGCTACTATAGTTTTATTTAATTTTTTATATTAAACATGTGGAAAGTAATACCGTTTCGCCGAAATCGTTTAATATCTGTTATCACGCTGTATACGAGCGAAGTGAGAAGTGTGAATCGCACATATAAAGGGGATTTTGATGTTGAAACGGTGCAGAAGCTGCGAAAATATTTATGTCGTTTGATATACCGCTTTGTGTCCTATAATACGTCTCCGGCTGTCAGCGTATATGAATCTCATTGAAAATATTCAAATCTATATTCTTCTTTTTTTAACAGTAGATATATCCAGCTTTTGTATGCTTTCTTTATTCGTGCACTCTATATAGATTTGGTGCCGAACCCAAAAAAAAGAAGTAATTGTAAAGTAAGATGCAGTACCATGCTGCAATGCAATTTAATTGTGTCGGTACCTGTATGAGCCACCATTAAGGTGGCCAATTAGGGGCATGGGATGAAAGATCGCAGCTATTACATATGCGGAAGCTAAGTAAAGCCGTAACTCGTTTGTGTTCCCATGCTATAACAAATACAATACATGTCTCCCCGGGATCAAAATCCAAAACTTTAACTCTTATTATGACACGTACGGTATCAAAAAGCGCTAAAAAGCCTCTACGTAGATAACGTAGGCAATCGAAAATGGAATGCATCTAGTCCGAATTACAAATTTAAAAAAAAATCGAATTAATAAACCCGTTAAGCTGAACCGACCGCCAGCCGCCAATATAAATGTGTAACACTTTTTGCAGCATCGAGTCTTCCTACTCAGACCTGGGACACCTAAGAGAGAGAACTAGAGCCATGCTGGGCCCTGCAGTTGAGCCCCTAATACAAAGTTCCCACTCGCAACCGAATAGCCGCCGTGTCTCCAGCGACATAGATGCGAAACTCGCAGCGAACCTCAATACCAGGTAAACTTATCTACGTCAGATCCCTTAATAGAGAAAGGTATGAAGATTTATTAGTTCATATTTATTTGAAAAATATTCTGTTTCATAAAATAAAGTTAATAACGACAGAACGGCCGCCACAGTTTTTGTTTAGTTTACGACCAATTTAGTGGAATGAATATTCATTTGCTCCTCCTAACTGTTACTGGAAAGATGACCCATTGGAGGTGAGGAGGAAGGGAGGGCAACGCACCTATATAATAATATAAGAATATCTGTGGGCGTCGGTAGTTGTCAAAAGGCTCCGATTGTTCGTTCGACTGACCCCTGTACTGAAAAAAAATACCACAAGAAAAGTTGTTTAACGTTAAGTTTTTTTGTAAATATTGATCGAACAAAAAGGGGCACAAACAAATAAAGAGGTGCCCCTCTTAACTTAAACTTGATGATGTGTTGTATGATAATTTAAAACAATTATCTTGTCCTTTTAAATATTACGAATATTTTGTCAATTTGATTAGAGCCTACTGATTACATTATTTCATATAACGCGTTCCTTATCTTTTCTATTCGGTATGGAAAAAACATAAGGTCATGTGTCGTATTGTTAGAGGTAGTGCCTAGAGGTAACGCGAAAGCTATGCTGTCGTATACCGTGCGGTTTGTCAGTAGCCGGTAGCCCGTTAGAGGGGAGGAGTAAAGGAGGGCAACGCATATCCGTGTCAATTATGCTATAAGCGTCGATAGCCGCCAATCGACCCCGATTTTCTTATAAGATCCTATACCATAAAAAAGGACAGTGACTAGTCAGGCTTAGCGCCACGAAGCTTACGTCTCTTGTGCATCTCGCCCTGCACTCGCGCCTTTTACGTCTCTTGCGCGCCTTTCACTGCGTAATCATTTTCAGTTGAGTAAACTCCGGTTACGTGACGAAGCGGACACGCAATGTTTTATTTATAGTATAGGGAATAAACGAGCAATATAATTGACATGCAGCCCCCCTTGCTCCTCCACTCCAATGGGCCCCTAGCTACGCACAAGCTGCATCAAACGAGACAGAGTAGCTGTGGCAGCGTCATGTGAGCGAGAGGTATCTTACCGCTCGAGCCGGCCCAATTCGTCTACAATGCAGCATGATACTACCTCTTCTTAAGACATGTTTTTGTAATTATTTAATAATAAACTTATTATTCGTTCAGATTTATTTGAAAATAATGCATTTTCTTTTGTCACGGGGAACCGCTGGATGAAGCACCTTGTAGAATGTAAGGGTGGGGATGTTCATCGGTGAACATCTTCTAGCTGTCTTTCTAGTTGCTGCTGCTTATGATAATTATGAAGTTTCTTCTTGCAGACGGCCGTCAGCTATCATCGCAGCATTCCGTCGGCCCTCGCAGGCTCTTGCGCTATGTGCTGCGACGCAGAGGAAGTTTCTGTCGGAGTTGTCGCCAAACTCAAGAGCTTCGGTCGCCTCCACTACGCACGAAGCTGTGCCGTCTACCGCCGAGATACTAGGACAGTAAGTGTCAACGTGTTAAATGTTTTTAACAAAAAACATATTTTCTAAGTGTCAAAGTCATCCGACCCAACTTCAAGAACATTCTCAGAATTATATTCGTGCTAACCGTCACTGTTATATATTGTTTATATCTTTTTTCAGTGATAATTTACATATATTCCTGTCATGGACCATCGTCTTCATAGCCACTGTTAGTCCACTAAGTCAATGGATTATATGAACTACCAGCTGAGTCAGCTACCCGTTGCACTTGTAATCGATTTTATTTTTATTAATCGAAATAATATAAATGGCTTATAATTTAAGTTAGGCAACATTACGTAACCTGCTCCTGATACCGGGGAGCTTAGGGGGGGGGGTGTAGCCTTAGGCCCACTAATCTTAGGGGTCCCATGTGCTAATGATTTTTTTTATTAAGGGGCCCCACTCAACTTCAAGCCCCGGGCACAGAGCTTAATCCAGCGCTGTACGTAACGGTGCGAAATTTCATTATAATCAACCCTACTGGACTGATTATAATGAAATTTCCCACCGTTAAGATTATCAACACCAACAAAAATTGGGACGCGACATTTTTAATGTAATCAGATATGAATAGAACAGAATCATGAATTTAAAAATCCATGTGTCACAATGACTGAGGACAGCGAGCGTCCTTACGTTTGCGGCGCGACACAAATGTAGGCGACACCTCACGACTGAAACAAATGACGCGCACGAAACCGCCAGCGAAGGGATAACTTTCAACAAAACATGACATCATCATTAGCGTCTATCCGTCTACTAGAAATTCATTTAAATGAATACTCCCACCTCCATTTCCACATTCTATCTATCAATGATTTTGACTATGGAAGCTTATATAAACATTTACTAATTTTACACTGTGTTTAATACATAAATATAAAAGTTTCCAGTCCTTTAAACGTTGAGGCTATTCATCAATAGAAAATCTCTTCTCTGCCAATCGTACGGATTGTTTTAAGTACTCCAAATATTTATGGCGTTTAGGGCAAGCTGTACTCTCTAAAACGGACTGTAAATCATAGTCCAGCAGGTTATGGTGGGGACTAGAGGAAGGGTGGTCTTCAGCTCTGATCTAATCCAGAACGATCGTTTAAACCAAGATTGGGTGGATGGAGTTTTATGATCTGGTCTTTAGTCTTGCTAGAAGGCCTATACTTGGTAATTCAATATGATGTTATTGAGGGGTATAAGGGGCCTTCTCAACAATTTACACAATTGTTTGATATCTTTTTCACATAAGTCAGTCAGTCCTTTTTGTTTGTTAAAATTTTGCCCATATTTCTCATCCGTAAACAACATTTTTCTGTGACCTCCGTTTGCATAACGCTTCAGTAGTTGTTCCGATTCTACCACCATATTCATCTTCAATTATTTAGTTAAGAAATGACCAGTGCTTGTAGATTTCAAGTCCTAAATCATCTCTGAAAAAAGCGCGACATGTCTCTAGGTGTTATCTTCATTTCCAGAGATAAAATCTTTGGTTCTCGCACAGGGTTTCTTCGAATTCTTTCCTTTACTGCTTGGGCTACCATTTTTGTACGAACACTACATGGACGGCCAGATCTTTCTATGTTACAAACAGACAAAATCTCATTGTACCTATTAATAGCCCGGTACACAAACATATGACCTATTCCAAGGGTTCGGAGAGTTGTAAAAACTGCATTTGGCTACGTACGTACTTTGCGTCCGAATGCTATCACAGCGATTGTGTTCTCTTCATCGCCCCACTCCATTTTAATATCGCAAAATATTGTATAATATTGGCGCCAACCAAAATGAGATAACGTAATGGACACACGACAGATTCCAAATGCTAATGAGATATTTTTTATTGTAACAATGTTTGTGGCTAGACTAAGTAAAATTCTCGTGTCACAATGCTAGTTACCTTACTTCTCCGAAACGGCTTTACCGATTTTTACCAAATTTTAAATGCATATTCAGTAGATCTTAGAATCGGCTACCATCTATTATTCATATCCCTAATTGATAAGGATTACCGACCTACTAACTAACCGACTAGCCGACCCGGCAAAACTACTTTCACCGGGTCGGCTAGTATGTGTATATGATCCACTCTCATTTCACTCATATACGGCGTGATGACAGATATAAAATGAATTTTGGCGAAACGATATTATTTTATAGTCGTTTAATTTAAAAAATTAAGTATAGACTATTATTATATTTTGATATATGGTATAGGAAGAGTGCCATGCAGCGTAGGAGGATGTGGTATCATGCATAGTGCATGATACCACTTCCTCCTATGCAACGGAACTGGGCCGGCACGACGGGGTGAGGTACCTCTCACTCACAAAACACCGCCGTAAAATGACACCTTCAGTGTCGCGTTTCGTGCGGTTTGTGAGTAGCCGGTGGCCCATTGGAGGGAGAAAGAAACGAGGGCAACGCATCGGCACAATAATTATGTGGATGTTCATGGGCGTCGGTATTATATGGTTTGGCCCCTGCTCTATTAAAAAAAATGGTCTGCACGAAATATGTCAACTCTTCTCCGGTGATCGCCAAGTTTATATTGTTCCCACGTAATCCGTAACTTACATTTCATTAACCAAGTATAAGATTACTACTGAAGTGACGAGTAGATAGCACTGCTCTACTGAACTCATAATAATAACTACCGCATAATTGTTTAACAAAAAAAGGAGATACAAAGTTTCATTTTGAACTATATACATAAATATATATTTTGCAGAGTCAACTTTATGCGCGTAATTTTAACTAGTTTTAGCAAAGCACAACCAGAGACCTCCGTTTTGTGACGCTGAATTTGTAACTTGGTATTTTTGTGACGCTGAATTTGTAACTTGGTATTTTTGTGACGCTGAATTTGTAACTTGGTATTTTTGTGACGCTGAATTTGTAGCTTGGTATTTTTGTGACGCTGAATTTGTAACTTGGTATTTTTGTGACGCTGAATTTATAACTTGGTATATTTGTGACGCTGAATTTGTAACTTGGTATTTTTGCAAATTCTTCTAATTGTTTACTTCTACAGTAATCGTAGCCGTACCGCGAAACCGTAATTTGTAGTTTATTTTTTAGTAATGTTCCTGATATGCTATCCAATAATATAACAGAACCTATGGAACCGGCTCCAAGTACATTAATTACCAGCTCAAATGGTGGTTTTACGTTCGTGTCCTGATTTCTGGGTCTGTGTGTGATGAACATTTAACGAGACAAATATACTGGGCCATTTTGCAAATACGCGGCTAATTTTCGACACGAGACATGTGAATAAATTATGGAATATTATTTATAGCTGGTATTCGCAATACATATCTGCATGTACGTACAAAATGTTAAACGTTCAGAAACACTCGCCTACCGATTGACAGCTCGAAACCCCGGGAGCACTCAACTACAATATATTGTTGTATCAATACAAAACCGAATTCGTACTCAAGTAGAATTTTCGATTCTCGAGCAAAATATACACTTCGTCATTACTTTTATTTAATTTTCACATTGCAATGAGTTTGATATGAAACGAGCAAAATGTTAGTTTGAAATAATCGAATAGAGTTAAAATAAAGGGCGAGGCGGACAAGGTGAATGAAATTAATAAAACAAATTAAGTGAACAAATCGAGTGAAATGATCAAAATGAATGGAATGTACAAAATGAATAAAAAAATAGGACAAACCTAACGAATGCATTAAGATGCCGCTTGTTCGTTTACTCTCATAAACAACATGACAAACGAAACAAATACAGAGAATCGAAAGAATCGAAAAACAAGCTCTCATCCTAATTTGAAGTAATATACTGTCCGGATTAGCTCAGGTGAAATAGGAGGATACCTATATTATATTTTATTTTCAGCGAAGCCCTAAGTAAGGCACTATCCGCGCTCTACGCGAAGTTATTAGTAGTGCTGGGTCTTGCATTTCCAGTCACTGAAGTGATAGCCAATGGAGTACCAGACGCGTATTACCAGGTAAGAAATTATTACTGGGATTTAGTATTTTAGAGAAAATATGATAAATGTATTAGCCACATAGATCTTTTGATTAAACTGTCAACTTTATTGGTCTGTCTGTTTTAAAGCCAGAGTTAACTGAGGTTATCAACCCCCGATTTAGATGTTATTACTGTATTTACTGTGTATATATGCGACAGCCTACATTAGCAGTTGGAATAAGATTATTTAGTCAGTCAAACATTGTTAGGTAAACTTTCCAACCGTTGTAACGTATGGACCATTTTTTTTTAACGCGGGAGAACGCATTCCCGCGCAATCACTAGCCCTGGGTGGAGTCTAGTGGTGTGTGGGGCTCTCGGCATATTATTGAGCCGAATACCTACAAAAACCACCGCCTTTGGTGAAGTGCCCTGGCAACAAATCATCAGGGCACCTCGACAACTACTCAGACCCTAAAGGACCGACGCTGCCTCCACAAATGGGGTTGTCCCGGACTACACGACAACTCCATCAACTTTGATACAGTGCAATGGGGTTCCTATTCTCGCCCCTTGCCCCATGTGCAAAAGCGCAGCATCCTTTTTCTCTTTGGTCCCCTCTTCTTACAAAATGGATACAAAGAGCGCCTTCTCCTACTGCCATTTAGTCGCCTCTTCTTATAACAGCAGCCCCCTCTTCGGTTCAATTGGCATCACTCAAAGCGTCTAGACTCACCCGAAGCAAGGACTTCCTCTGTCGGAATCAAGTCAGAACTTAAAGGTCTAAGAAAAAGCAGTAAATTGTGTATGAGGGAATAGAAACTGTTGGTTAGCATATATGTTCGTATGTGCATGATGTGTGTAGTTCGGTGACATAAAGGGCAAAAGAAAAAAGTTTTTTCTGGTTATTACCGACGCCCATAAACATCTGTGTAGAAGCTATGCCGACGCGTTCTTCACAGTGCGCTCTCCCCTTAATGAGCGTCGGGAAATACCGTACGAAACGCGAGGACATAGCTGTGACTTTGCGGCGGGATTTTTGCCCAATTCGGCTGCATTGCGTCGTCCGTGAATAACATTAACCAAATTACACACTATAACTTTCCTCAGAAATCGCCCTACTCAGGGTGAAAACCGCATGAAAGTCCGTTCAATACTTTTTCAGAGAAACATTCATATGTCGACATACATTTTTGAGTACTTTGTTTTATATATAAGATAAGAAATTTTAAGTAATAAAATGTTTCTAACAATTTCAGGGCTTCTACCTATATCTATATTTAGTGTCGCTGCTCTTTGTAATATTTCAATACGCAAATCTAATGCGAGAGAAGGCGTTCAAACTAATAGCTAACAATCAAGGTATGAATTACATTTTTTTTTTCTTCTAAACAATATCTATCGGGGTTTTTATCACCCATCCCGCGATTTCTTGTAGTCATGCTATACATTAGTTCTGAGATTAGCGCGTTCAAACAAACAAACTCTTCATTTTTATATAATTAGTATAAATTATATTTCAATCATACCTTATAAAAATGTACATATGTACCCCATCGTACCTTATAAAAGATAAAAAATGATATTTTATATAAACTTGAACAAAAACCTTATCTCCGCTTCCATCTTCGGACTGTCAAGATGACCTGTAATAGTTTTACATCCAGAGAATTAAAACTACAGTGTCTAATCTGAGGCTCCCTAATAATAAATTAAAACATAGTTACGTTAGTAAATCTTAACTGAAATTCGTCTATATGTTAACCGCACTAATTAGCCGCATTTGCGTAACAAAATACGACATTAAAATCGCATCTTGTTTGCATAATCACTGCAGCCAAGAATATCGTCTTTTCTTTGTATTCTGCTAACATTTTCAGTCATTTGTTTAATTACTTCGGGCAGACAGCTAACGTTTAACAATAACAAATTCAAATATTTCCAAACACAATGACTACTTAAATTTACACAAATGTTACATATAATGAAAACTACATTAAACGGACATTTTTTATGTTGTCATTATTATTATTATCAGGATTTGTTTTATCACTAGCAATTCAGCTTCGCCCTAAAGAAATTGTAAAATAAAAACCGGGAAACCTTCTAACCATGGGTGAAAGCCGCATGAAAATTATTAAACATGCAAAGAGTTTTGAGAAAGCCGATGTTGGCACTTTTTTTTTACTATGACTTTGTTTGACTGTGTTATATTGTTTATTGTTATTTGCAATCCGTGGTGATTTTACATGTTTGAATAAACTCCCTTTCTGGTTTGTTGCTTTATAGAAGTCATAGTCATACATGAACTGAGACGACAGGAGTCCCGGAGTCACTAGTTATTTTTAGTACCCGAAGAAGTATAATTATTTGATTTTCCCGTTCAATCCATTCGTGAACGGATACACTACAATTTTTTAACATAGTTATATTAAATTCTTTGTAACAAAAATTTATATTTATAATACTTATCAATGCGTCAAGTATTTGGGCACCATGCTAAACAGTGCTTTCACCTTCAAATCGCATATCGAGCGCGTTACATTGAAAGCACTATTCGTCATTCACAAGCTTAACCCGCTAATCAATGCAAAGAGCTGAACGTCGCATAGAAATAAGCTAACATTGTATAAAACGTGCGTTAGACCCATCATCTCATATTGCAGCGTAGTATTGGCACTCGCTGCCCCTCGAATATAGCTATTTTGCAAAGAGTACAAAATAGGTTCTTGCGAATTGCCACAAGCTGTCCCTGGTACATCCGCACATTAGATCTACATAGAGATTTTGAGCTCTCCACTATCGCGGGGCATTTCAATGAGCTTCGATCCGAAAAGACAAATGGCATTTCGATCGAGCTACCGCTCATCCCAATCATCTCGTCACTAAGGCAGCGGACTACAATTCCAACTGCGGCACAAACCTAGCGACACGTTCTGATCGACGAGGGCGATCAGATCATGACAAATCAATCAAAATGCAGGTACCCTACACCCCGTCCGAGAAATCCGGGGCGGACTGTACGATTCAATCAACAATAACTACATCATGATAGACAACAGCACACACGTCTGACTCCGAATACTGAAAATGATGATGTTGGTACAGGTCATAGGAGATAATTCCTGTACCTTACCCGGTTTGCCAACGAGCGCAAGTCAAACCACGGCTCCGTATAGGTTAGCTTAACCACAGCGACTGCACACGTGTCGTGCGACCAGCCCATGGTGGAAGGGGGTGGGACGGTTAGCCCCAGTCATAATAGCTCAATAAGCTCCTCCAGCCCCAAGATTATGCAAGCTACCGCGAATGAGCTGCGATCCTCATTAGAGAGGGGGACGAGGAGACGCAGTCCCCTCGGTCAAGATAATAATAGCTACTTTAGCTAATCTTAAATAAGTATACATCCTTCCTATCAGCGGAAAAGGAGTGGGGTGAGTCCCCCTATCGACCACAACCTCGCCTAGAACGTCGCCCGACATGTCGTATAGTAGCCGATCAAGCTGCACTTACTAACAAGTGGCCCAACCGCTGGTTTGCTTCCTATGTTACAAAAACTTGTGACCATCATTCATTATTATTAATTTCAGAGCAAGGTGAAAAAGATGACAAAAACGGCACAGGCAAAGCAACACCGAACGAGAAAACAAAACGAAAAGAAGTTATTTCACGTTACGGCAGCTTTTATTTGAGGCTCGGAGCAATAGGTAGTTATCAATATTGCCTTACACGTCGACCGATCAATGGATACTTTAATTCAATTGTTTTTGCAGCATTCGGCATCGGATCGATGGTGTACAGTGGCCTGGTGTTCGGAGAGTATTTTGAAAAGAGAGATCGATGTCGCTCCGTCCTATCCGCGCTCACACCGGCTCTACGCATGGCGCTTACACTCGCACAAATGCAGTTCATATTCCTCACCAACAAAGATATAGAAGTCGGCAGCTACAAGTTGATACAGCGGTTCGGGTTCATGCACATGATTGCGACGAACCTTTGCGAGTGGTTGTACGTTCTGGTCCAGGAGACGAAACATGAGATACACCATCTAGAACATTCTATGTTAATCGAGGAAGGTAGATTCCACAATGCCACTGAAGAGCCGTGTAGACGGTCTAACATAATGGGTGCGCTGGTACAGAACGCCTCGCCATTCTTGTTCCCTTGTACAATTGAATACTCGCTTATTTGTGCTGTCATTTTGTACGAAATGTGGAAGGAGGTAGTAGAATCTTATGTTATTTAAAATTAAAAGGTTTAACTGTTACATTTCAGTAAGTTTAGTTAGTGTCGTGCTGCATTGCAGCGGAATCGTGAAGGCGCTGAAGGGGAGGTGCCTGTTGCTCAATGACACCGCCGTAAAGAGGCAGAACGTTTCGTGCGGTCTGTGTGTAGCCGTTGGCCTATTGGAGGGGACGTCCGGGGAGGTACCTATCGTTCACATAATACCGCCGTGAAAAAGTAATCATATGGATGTTCATGGGCGTCGGTAGTTGTAAAAAGGCTGCGTTTGCTAGTTTTCCTCCCTATTCTATAAAAAAATGGATTAGTAGTAATACATATACATAGCCTAGAGCGCCTATAGCGCTACCTCTATATCTCTCAACCTGTGTGACCGTATCACTCAAAATTATAACAAATCAGGGGGCCCTAAATATAATTTACAGCTAGCGCGGGAGCTTAATACGGCACTGGTGAAGCACAATAAGTACTTGTGTTATTTTTAAATAGTAGTGTCTAATTTATATTGCATATTGCATTCATGCATTTATATATTTATACTAATGTTATAAATATAAAACATTTTATTGCATGTTCGTTTGTTTGTTTGCATTGAGCTCCGTAACTACTGTACCGATTTCAAAAAATATTTTCCCACTAGAATTCTACACTATCGCTGATGAACACAGGCTATATAATATTTCCTGAAACGTTAAAGACCATTAACACTTCGATAATGTATTTTAAGGTGTAAAAAAAGACTAAAATAAATTGACAACTTTCAGCCCCGAGAGACGTTCTTTTGTTATGACAGATTGAATTTTTTGCAATGTGGTAACAGATAATGTTTACGAGACCGAGATTAAAATTCATAATATTTATAGTTTTGTATTTCAAATAATATTTGCAATATTCTGAGAATTATCCATGCGAAGCCCGGACGGGCTACTAGGATTCATATAAACTAAAATCTTAATTTATGCAGATCAAATGCACTCCGGAGGATTTCGAAAGGAAGTTTAATTACGCAGCTAAAATTAAGTCACGAAATAATTCCGTGACTCCCGAGAAAATTCTACAACAATTCGGTAACTATGAATAATTTATTTAATTGTTGTCAATACTCATCAACGTTATTAGCCTTTCTCTACCCAATACTGAACATAGGCATGTTTACTTAGCGTTCATCAAAGTTTTTGAATTATAGGAATATTTATAACCTAAAGGCGTTGGCCATACATTTGTCTAGTCTTGGTAAGTGCTAAATGTAGCACACAAAATACATATATCAGTACTCTCAACCAGGTTGTATGTGTCCGCTACTTCATTGAGTTGCGTAGGTCTTTTAATTGTATTAGCTTGTGATGGGGTTAAGTCGAGCACTTATTATCAACAGAAACAACTGAAAACCAAACTTTCGTCATCGGTAACAGGTAGTGCCTTCATCTATTGATCAGCGCCATCTGTATTTTTATGGAATACTTACATGCAATCGATGTTTCAAAGTAAGTACTCATATATTATAACAGATGGAGCTATATATGGTGTCGATAACAGTGTCGCGCGGAACATTTTACTTCAATAATGGTAAACATGTATTATATGAACATGTTAGCGGGTATGCTCGGCGTGAACTCCCCGCTGGGCAGCCGCAACACGCTGCACCACTTCTCCGTGGACTGCTCGCACGCACACCGCGGCCTCATCGCCGGTATCCTGCTCATCGTGCTCACCATCATCTCGCTTATCATGTTCTTCGTGCTGGCGAACAACAAGCCTACCATCAATGTAAGTAATGTAAAGGCGAGCACGCTCGGTGTGAACTCCCCGCTGGGCAGCTACAACTCAAAGCCAAAGGAAGTTGAGAGGAAAATAGAATAAGTCTCATATTCTAACTACACAACTACTTACATACAACTAACAACATTTCATTTGGACGACCGGTTGGCTCAGTTGGTACATACAACATGTTTGGTAAATATGGTTTCGTTGTCTAGTACCTGTAACATAAGTCCTTTCAGCAGTTATCACAAAGCTAGACTAACGTGGTGTGATAAGTCCACAGATATTATTATAACATTATTATTATTATTATTATTACTTATGTAATAGTAGGGCTAAGAGGGAGAGGTGCGAGCATACTTATAGCTAAATAAGCTTAACTTCTGTGGTCTACAGCAAATTCGTATTTTTCACATCGTGGCCCTTTTCCTAGTTTCTGGTAATAAATTGTTTAAATAATACTGTAATTATATTTCAGGATGCTATATTTGAAGTGAATATATGCGAGTTGATCTTATACTCTTTGGCCGTCATTGCTTCTGTGGCAGCCTTCAAGCAAATGAGAGTGTTACCATATAAAAGGAAAACTCAAGGTATGCCATTCAAACTTTACTAGTGGTTCAGACGCAGCCGGCTATTGTCGGTATATAGTAGTAAAAACAACTTATTAAGACGGTTGTACATGTAGGGAATATTTTAATTTAAAGCATCAGGAGCATGAGAAATACAATTAATTAATTAAATAAAAAAATACACTCAAGAAGGCATGCACACAACGATTATCCTCATGTAATACACAAACTGATTACTTTTTGTAGTGACATGGACAGAGAACATTTGAAGGTTATAAGGAGCAGATGTATAAAAAGCTTACATTTTAATACTAATGCATAATAATTCACCAAATTTTATTATTTAAAAAATAACTATACTCACACTATGGCATAAACTAATGCAGTCCCTTGTGTAATACATGTTTTATAATGAGTGTCAACTGTCAAACACATTTGACATTTAATTATTTTTTTACGAAGAGATTTTACATTTTTATACCATTAGGATCGAATTAATAATAATAATAATTAATACGTAATAAGTAATTATTATTATTATTAGTAATATTAATAAAAGTTACTGTAACATCTATTTACTTCTATTGTCCTTGACATAGATAATAAATGCTTCAATCTCTCCAATAGCTACATCAGAAACATTAATGCATCTTGGCATACACAATATTCATTGGAATCCCTTTACAATTGAATCACATTGAATTGATTCCTACTTGTAAAACAAGCACTTGCATGAGTTTAAGTAAGCGCTACCATACCGTACCACGCTGCATTGAAATCGATTTGGGCCGACACGACCAGGGAGGTACGACCTCTAGCTCAAAAGTGAAAAAGAAGGCACAATATTGCTAACATGACAGTCTAGCATATTAGGCGGAAGATTTGAATTTAGAACTTTGCGAAACGCGAACAAGTAATGTGTATGTTTTCTAGCTGTGCTGGGGCTGGACACGTCTCTGCTCATCTTGGCACAAACTGGCATGTTCGTGTACTGTATGTTCAGCCTCATCGGCTGCCACTTCACCCTGCAAGTCGCGCACGGGACTGATCTCACTGGATTCTTCTCAGAATTCCTCTCTTTGATTCAGGTATTTAAATAACCCTGACATGGCTATACTATAACAACTTGATTATATAAGAACGAAATATATAGAGGGCTGTCCTCTAGTATAGAGGCGATCCCTAGTCTAGTCTAGATCCAGTGCACATTTATAATGTTACATTTAACTTATGCTTTTTAATTAATGTTTTCTTATTGTCATTTTAGAACATAACATGTTACAA
>JAFELO010000165.1:178813-190423 GCA_017140195.1 Eumaeus atala
TTTGCTGCCTGTAATGAGAACGAGGGCCATCCATCTTCATTGGTTATTATAAAATTAGAAGTATTAAGCGGCTGTTGTAAGAATGTTTTCTATATATTTCTATATATTTTTTAATAATTTTATTAATTCCTTATGTTTTGTGTATTCTTCCATTAGTATTTTTATAAAATATTTTACATATTTTGTTTTAGACAATCATACAAACTCTGTTCATAATCGACGCCTGGTGGCGGCGCAGCAGCAGCTCGGAGCACCGGCGGAACAAGCCGGGCCGGCAGCTGGTCACCTTCCTGCTGGTCGCCAACATGGCCATGTGGGCGATCAATACTCTGGAGAAGGTTGGTTCAATGGTTGCTTCCCCCGACACCGGCTGGTGCACATTGCACGATATGCCAGAGGTCGCTGATTCTAATCTCGCCCAGCTCGTGAACTATATGTACCCATTTCTAAAATAATAATCATAAATATAACACTATTTCTCAAATCAGTGTCAGTAACACAAGTTTATGTGGAACTTAGCGCCGGTTAAACGAGCGCAGTGTGATAAAAATCCGCACCGACATTTTTTTTGTGTAAATATGAGGTAAAGATTAATTTATGAACTCCAATAAGCTGTTAGATTTTAGAGAATAGACCACCAAATAGAGGGAACGTTTAAATAGCCATGTGGATCTATGATTAATTTACTTCCTGGAACTATCTTCTGCACGTTACATCGCGTATAGGTGGACGATTTCTTTTTTGTGTAAAACTATCAGCCAACAAGATACACGATTTCACACTGAATAGTCAATCAAAAAAAATATTTGTGTACAATCAACGACCAAAACGTCGTTAATTCTACATATTTTTTTTTTTGGAAAATTAACACTTTCGCGTATGATTGTTTTTACAAAGCAGATTCTATTCGAAAGAAGTGCATAATTGAAGCATACTTTGAATAGTCAACCTTATCCTATTTGACATCTGCACATCTTTTATACGGACAGTTTAGAGACGCTAACTGTGTATCTTGTTATTTTTATTGTAAATCAATAAATAAGACATAGCAAAGTGTGCGACATACGCTCGCTCTATTTTAATATTTGTTTTGTGGGATGGCTTTCTCGTGCACAGATCTTGAGCAAACCGCGATTTGAATCGAACCCCGATTTTATAAAACATATTGTTATTTTAACCGACCTCAACAATAGAGCAGTTCCTAGTTTCTGTTGTGTTGGGTGTGTTGGCGAATATTGTTTATGTCTGGCTCTCTGTCTCTGTTATACCTGCCTCATAGTCTAGTGGTAACGTCCGCGACCACAGTCGCGAGATTCTCAGTTCACGTCCCGGGTCTGACCAAAGTGCTATTGGGATTATTCAAATCCTAATAGCATTTCGTAATCAGGGTGTTGGCGGTGTTACACCCCCGTGCCGCAGAGAACACGTTAAGCCGTTGGTCCTGGCACCTCATTTCTCTCCGGTTGTGTCGGACTGGCGACCCATCGGAATAGAAGGATTAGAGAACAGGGAATGCCCTTGTGCCTACGCACACACTTGTGCACGATAACATATCCTGCGCCGTTGGCTTGTCTCTGTAGAGATGGCCGTCGTGGCCGAAAGTCCGCTAGCACGAGATTATTATTACTGCATGTGCATGGATTAATTTAGCAAAATAACGACTAACGGAAAGATTCCGCTTAGGTTATTAAATTGTACTTTCCGTGATTCTTTTGTTAGAATAATGTGCCAGGTCTGCGTAAAATTGACTATGTACGACATACGCTCACACATTTATTAATTTAAAAATATAAATTATTCTCATACGATTTCACCAACGCAGAGTATAAAAAGGCATGCAACAAGTTACTCCGAAGCTACGACACCCTCACATTGAATAATTCTTTTGTGAAATAATGTGTACGCATTGTGAAATGCTTCACTGAAAAAGTGTTATATTTTTATCAGCTTTCATTATCCCTGTTTATTATATAATAATAATATCTGTGGACTTATCAAACAGAATGTTAGTCTGGTGCTTTTTTCTTTGATGCGGGGAAACGTATTTAAGCGAATTCACTGGGCCTGGGTGGGGTCCAGTGGTGTGTGGGGCCCGCGGCACATTACATTACCGAATATCCACAAAAACCACAGCGAGTGCCATCGTTGCCGATATCGGTGCGGTGCCCCGTAATAATAAATCATCAAGGTACTCGATGGCAGACCGCACGAAACGCGACACTGAAGATGTCACTTTACGGCGGTATTATGTGAGCGAGAGGTACCCCCCCCCCCTCCCCGGTCGTGCCGGCCTAATCCCGCTGCATGGGAGGATGTAGTCACATGCAGTATGCATGGGACTACCTCTTCCTATGCAGCATGGCGCTACCTCTTCCTAAATTTTCTTACCTTTTTGTTAATAATACAGTATTGCTTTCCAATATGCATACATAATATGCAATCTACACAAAAAAATTTACAAAAATAATATTTTTCTACATAAGTGTAATTTTAATGTGGTGCCATGCTGCACTGCCGACGGTTTAGGCCTGCTTGACTGGGCTTTCTCGCTCACATACCGCCAAATAGTGTGGTCACGTTTCGTGCGATTTGTGAGAAGCCGGGGAGGGCTGTTGGGCGAGAAGGAATTAATGTGGCGCATTTACATATATTATATAAGCATTTACGATGAAAATGGCTGGTGAAATGTTAAGAAAGCAGAGAATCAATGCGAATTTGACAGGACGTAGACACCGAGGAGGACCAAGACTGGCATACTATGATCAGATTGATAAGGTACTGTCCGAACGTGAGGTCTATATGAGGAGAGTAATGGAGCAAAACAAGCATGTAAGGATCGTGACGTATTCCGTTCTCTCTGCCTACCCCATTAATGAACTGGCGTGGAGATGCGTTGTTGTTGTTATTATTATACTTATGCATTTAGATATATTAATCGACGTCATTTGTCATCAAACATTTCATACCCTAGCTTTAAAGAAAAAATGTGGAAGTAACTGTGTTTTGCCCAGAATCGCGCCGAGTTCAGACCAGCTCACCTCGCCTTCTACGGTCCGTGGGCGTGGACGATAATCACACACGTGTCCATGCCCCTTGCCATCTTCTATCGGTTCCACTCCACGATCTGCCTCTTCGAAATATGGAAGAACAGCTTTAAAAATAAACCGATGTACTTGGATGTGTAACTTATTTTCACTTCTTAGGAAGCTGCAATAACAACGACCTGAAGAAGAAATGTCTCATAGCATTTGTATTCATAAATATTTTTCATAAGAAATTCCTTTTATTTTAATCCTTGGCTTATAATTCATTTATAAACCGCAACTCTATTATAATAAGTATTTAGCACTGTGATAAGGACCGTAAGTGCTTGAAATGATTACTTTATTTTAAACCTTGACTCACATTTTATTTATGACGGGTGCGACCGCAACTATTGTATAGACAAACACAGTTTCTCTGAGTTAAAGATTCCCTATTATTGCTCGGCTCCTTAGTCGTAATAGAAAAAAGGCAGGTAGTCATGGGGACTGCCGTTAGAGGAAAAAACTTACTACACGGTCACATTATCAGTAGTCCTCCCTGGAATGTGAAGCCCCTCCCCGTTCTTCTTTCACCACCCTGCACTCGCTTCGTTATGTCACGACGTCAGCGCACTGTACCAGGGCGCCGACTTGACGTCATCGACGTCAGACAGACGTAACCGAGACGTAACACTATCTTAAAATGCTATGCGCAGACATATAACTTGTGACAACTTCGTGTAGCAAGTTTGCTGACGCGAAACGTTAGTACTTAACTTAAGCCGCTTTTCACTTTACGACACAAAACACCTTTACTGACTCACTAAAATTTCATAAATTCCATATTAAGCTTCACAATCAGAGAATAAATATGCACTGTTCCACGTTGCGTGGTTTTTTAATGGGGCAAACGGGTTGGTGGTTGTGACTACAGCCGCCCATGACTAGGCTTCCTACAGACGCGATGCCGGCCTTTAAGGAATAGGTAGGCTCTTTTCTTGAAGACCTCTAAGTCGTATCGGATCGGAAACACCAAGGGAGGCAGCTGGTTCCACAATACAGTTGTACGTGGTAAAAACCCTACTGTCGTGGACATCGAGGAGATGGGCGGGAAACTGAGAGTTCTGTCGCGACGTCCTAAGATGGAATTCAGCTGCTGGTGTTAAGCCGAACAGTTCCTCGCAACACTCCCCATAGAAAATACGGTAAAAGATGCACAGCGAACCGACATCTCTTTGTAGAACCAAAGGATCGAGTTGTCTAGAAATAATTTAGTCGTTAACGACTCAAATCGCCCTATGCTGTATACAGTCAAATGGGACGATGTGTTTAATAACACGAGGCTATTCATTCCTCTTATCACTTTAGAAGCACCATCAACTCTTTGCCGCCGCTTGGCCCGTTAGCGTTGAGCAAGCCTAAGCGATTTAAATGTCGCCTTCACTGCTATTCCTGTGTCGCCAGGATCTACAACGGCATTCACTACGAACCCATTCATATGATCGCAGGGGAGCCCGAGGGAGAAAGCTAAAACTGTCTTGGGACCCGCAACGAATTCAATCAGAAGAAAGTATTATTAGTGATTTGGGAGAATTCGTTGCCTCGTTATGATTTATATCTATAAAAAGTACCAGTACCTCTCATTTACACGATACCCACGTCCGAGAAGTAGTCACATTACACCGGCGCAAAGTAGGGACTAATCGTATTTAGTCATTTTCGTAGCCAATCGAACAATCGGTGCCTTTTTACGATTACTAATGCTGACGACTTGCCCTCTTTTCTACCTCCCCTACAATGGGCCACCGACTACTCACAAACTGTACGATATACGACATCAAAGATGTCGGTATAATGTGAGCGAGTGGTGCCTGTCGTCTGTGCCCAATTCCGCTACAATACAACATGGCACTACCTCTTAATTAAACCTTTTCTTATCTCTGTATGAAAGCAGCCCATAGCCGTGCACTGTCGCACGTGGGCCCTCCCCACTTTCTATATAAACTCTAAATTATTGTCATTAAATAATAACACAGATCTGCTTCCCTCGCGTAATACTTATTACAGCCGTTGTTCCATTACAGACAAGTTATTATCACAGAGTAAAGATACGTAGTATATCAAATAATAACACCAGCGAGTGCTGCTAGTCTTGCGGACCTGTGAGTTGATGGTGAGAGAAAACCAATACCAACAGTGAAAGAAGTAACTTGTTTTGTAAACTTAAAGTTGTGGACGTTGGTAACCACCCGCTTGTTTTTCATACCAAAAAAAAAACAATAAGAGTCAAAACGAATACACAACAAACACAAATATTGACAAAGCAGACGACACGCGAATTTGTTTCGGCGCTCCGCGCTAGAACAACATCAACAAAAGCTAAAGTTTTAAATTGTTTAGTCAAATTTCCGCTGCGCGTGAGGAGGCATTTAACGCATCGGGCCCTTTGTCACGACCGACCACCAACAACAATACGCGCTAATTGTTTACAACAGCTCCGTCACTATGTACATACATACACGCACGTTCAATATACTCCTGGACGTTATTATCGCGATAAAGAGTTGTCATCATTGATTTTCAGAAATACAAAGGTACACAGTGAAAAAAAATCTACTACTATAACTAGCGGTCCCGACGGGTGTTGTTCTGTCACAAATTGAATTTGTTGTCACTGTAACGTGTAAACATATTAAAAAATGTTAAGGGTGAACGACCCTTATCAAGTAGGGGTATGAAAAAAATATAGTAGCCGATTATCAGACCTACTGAATATGCATATTAAATTTGGTACTAGTCGGTAAAGTCTTTTCGTAGGAGGTAACTAACATTGTGACACGAGAATTTTATATATAAGATTTTAGTGGATAGTGCCATGCTACATTGCAACAGAATGGGGCCGGTACGACCGCGGAAATACTGCTCGCACACATTATTCCGGCGTAAAGTGACAACTTCGCTATCGTGTTACTCACAAACCACACGGATTTACCAGTAGCCGGTGTCCCATTGGAAGGGAGGAGGACAAGGGTGTTTATGAGCGTTGGTAATTATCCAAAGCTCCGACTTTTTTTCACCTTTTTTTAAGAGAAATAAATAATAGAATAATGGAAAAAACTCAATTATGCACTCTCTAAAAAACCTAAAAATCATGTACACAATATTGACTTTGCAAAAAATATATAACGTACATTCGCGGCTGCTTCAGTGACAGTTCAGTATGAAATCGTGTATCTTGTATATTTGTAAATCAATGGCTGTTACGGTTATACTTCGGGGCATGTGGCAGACCATAAATGTTAAAATCAGAGATTTATTGCATAACATTTCGTCATCCGAATTATGGTTGACATCGATTACATTGATGATAACAGTGAACTAATAAAAGTTATTATAGTATGTTCTAGATTGTAATATTCAAATATAATCAGTGAATTTAATATGTTTATGTTAGCTAAAGTGGTGATCGCCCAGAGATTGAAATTCGATCACAATTAGAAAAAAAGATTCGTAGGCATTTGAAAAGAACTAAATGTATTTCATGTTTGTTAGTGTCACAATTTGTGTATTACTTGCGTTTAAACAGAGATTTAGAAAAATACGAAGATATACAGTGAGCGGCTCAAAACCGTCCACATTAGAAGGTGAGCAACTGTAAAATTAGGCATTTCAAAGAAATATGTTAAATTTTTGCACATCCTTTAAATAAAATCTGCATTGTGAAAACAATTTAAAATCACACATGATTTATCTTGTGGTTGCCGTAGTATGTGGGGTTTTTTTTTTTGTATATGTTACGGGGCAAACGACGCGTTGCCGACTTTTGAGATAGTCCTTTCTTGAAGAAGTCCGGTTCATATAATATAATACATATATTTTTCGCAACATAATTCTTTAAAAAAGGAGTTGTCTTTTTTTGAAATGCATGGACAAACAAAAAACCTATATAATTATTCTGAGACTGAAATAGCAAACGACATCGCGTGCGCTGGCTAGCGGCGAATAATGCTAATAAATTAATAATACTATTAGTAAGCTACATAAGCAATAGCTAATCAAAGTGTTGATACCACTCTGTAAAAGACCTTATGTTATTCATCACAGATGTTTTATATCTCGGCGACTATCTTATGTGTCCTAATACCAGTTCTGAGGTGGATAACAAAAATATACGATAGTTTCACGGCAATGTTAAGCGCACCTGAAACGAAAGCACCGCTAAACTGCATATGCCGCTTCTGCGTTCATCTAAGTGAAGCAAACATAGACAACATGATACAGGAGATACGGAATGGTATTTTTTCTATATTAATACTAGGGGGATTGAAAAGTACTCGCCCTAACACAGATTTATTCAATTCTAAAAACCAAATCTACCCACATTATTTAATTCAATTCAGACTAGTTAGTTGTGTGAAGTTCGAAGGTGTGCGATAGTTAGTTGTGATTTTATAATTTTCTTAACACTGCAGTCGGACATATTATGGAGCCAACCGAGCAGCGTACCGGCATTAAGTACCTCCATAAGAAGGGATTATCACCGAAAGCCATCCATGATGATATGGTTAGTATTTTCGGAGATTCTGTTTGGAATTACTTGATGCCGATATAGATGGATTTTTGAATCGGTTTGTTATAGTGGACAAAACATGGATTCATTGTCGAAACAGTGGAGAAGACCTGGTTCACCGCCCCAAAAGAAGAAGGCTAGGGCCTGTTTCATCAATATGACGCCCGTGTTCGCACGTCTGTGCAATCAATGACTGAAATCTACTATTGTGGCTTTAAACTATTAACGCATCCGCCTTATTCACGTGATCTGGCGCCGTTTGACTTCCTTCTGTTCCCTAACATGAGAAAACACTAGATAGGTCAAAGATTTTCTACGACAAACGACGAGGTCAAAACAGCAGTAAACGAATATTTTAACTCTAAAGAAGAATCTTTTTTTTTCTCAACGGTCTAAGTTCTTTAAGTGGGAGATGGCAATAGTGCATCGAACTTGATGGTGATTATGTAGAAAAATAAAAATATAACTGATTTAGTATGTGTTTATTTTCTTAGTTGGGCCGAATACTTTCCAATCCACGCAAACAACGTTTCATTTAACATGCACTATGCATGGCACTACCTCCACCTAATTATTTTATTTTTGGCATTCGGTATGTACTGGAAGACGGAGCGTTGGACGGCCTCCTGCCCGGTGGACTGACGATTTGGTTAAGATGGCGGAGAGCTGCTGGATGCAGGGGGCTCGTGACTGTGCCCAATGGCGCTGTACGGGACAGGCCTATGTTCAGCAGTACACTTCAACCGGCTGATAATTATGATCTTTGTATCTGGGAATGTATTTGGAGTACGTAAATTATTTAAATTGATTTTCAATGATCGCAATATTTCAGAGTAGGCTAGCGGGTTTGATAGTTCGGCCAAATAACATTACACGTTGCATAAGAGGATGTAGTGTCATGCATCATGCATGGCCCTTCCTCCTCCTGAAACAGTTGTTACAGGACATGTGAGGTCAAAGACCGTAGGCGCTTGCACGCGATCTGCGGCTACGTCCACCCACACCACTAATATCCGCGGCGACAAACCAGCACAAGCTTAGACAAGAAAATACGATACAGTCGGTATAACATTCTTTTGTTTTGTTTCATATTATGAGGGGAGACACAAGCGATCTGAGCTTTTTGATGAACACCGACGTCCATAAAGATCCACGCAGTTGTTACGCACATGCGTAACCGTCGACGTCAGAAACCGCACGTAAGGCGACACCGACGCTTGACGACAGTATCGTGTGAGCTAAATGTACCTCAGTCGTGCATACCCAGTTAGGCAACAATGCAACACAGCACATCTTTTTACTCAATATATTCTTTTCTTATAATCACACAATCCTTCACTCATTTACTTTTTAAGGCAGCACAGCTATAACTCCCGAGATAAAAGAAAAAAGTCTGTATGCACTAATGGTTATACAAAAATCGTTTGTAGAAAAAACGACACTAACATTAGAAGATAAAGGTATTAAATTCATTGTATTAGTAATTTTTTTAAGAAACTATAGCTGACGTGACAGCACGGCACATCGTAAAAATTTACAGTCATATTTTTTTCCCTAACGCGCCAAAACAAGCACAATTTTAAAAATTGTGTATGTGGGTTGTCTCGTCAATGCGAACATTTTCAATTATTATTCTGTGACTTCTGTGGTATTATTATTTATTACTAATATTTTACTTTACCTGCCTGACAATGATTCAATATTCTATTTATATACAATAATCTCGTGTCACGTTGTTTCTGGCGGATCTGCGACGAAACGGCTAAGCCGATTTTGATTAAATGCTCTGAGTATATTCGGTAGGGTTGAGAACAGGTCGTAAAGTATGCCCAGACTGCCCAGTCTTCACGGAATTGAAAGTTACAAGGGTGTAGCCGTGGGGCATATATAAGGTAATTATTATCATTCAAATGACCTTAATTTATTCATAAAATTATGTGTTAGTAATGATTTAGATTGGCATAAATGCACGCAAAATGGCGCGATGCGTGACTTTGCCTTACTTGCAGCCAGTCTCTTAAGCAGACAAACTGCGACAGCGAATTAAAGATTCAAAGGTGACATACGGGTAAATATACATAGAATACAAACAGTTTTAAAAGGTTAACACAGAAACCTTATTAGAGTTATAGGAATAATTTTGTAACAGATTTTATGTGTAACACTTATGAAAGTGTTATTTTTATCGAGGCGTTTTTGAGTCCCTGATGGCAAGCAATATAAAAAGTACAAAGCAATAAACCACTTTTAACGAAAAAACTTGCATCGTTAAGATATCGACTTCTTGCTATTTTAAGTGATCGCAAGCAATGGCGTATCATTTAGAGGTAGACGTCTAATTAATCTCGCAGTGAAGATAAGAGGTGGGAGGAGGGAGCGCCGGGGGGGGGTGCATGTACCTCGTTAGGAGGGCCGTCTGAAAGTGACACCGCCAGCGCTAATTATTTACCCGTGAGGACATCTCATAATCCACAGACCAATATCACTTTAGTCACATTTAATAACATTTATTGATCGTGATTCATGGACTTTATAGTTTTTTATATTATAGGTTTAGTCCTTTGACCTTCATGCTTGTAAATTCTTTTCTGTATGACAGACGTTCTAGAATGATCTAGGTGTTGTCTCTTTAGAAGCATATCATGCGATGTACGTGGACATGTATTTGAACTCTTCATTCGATACTAAGTATAGTAGATCATAAACATATTCATAACAGGCAGCCCGTCCCGGTTTCGCACGCATATTTGACAAAATGTGGTAAAAACTCATTGATACAAAAATATGACAACTATAAATTTTAGTTTTGGCCTAGGTAATATCACCATGACAGTAAATTCAATTTATGACAGAACGTCTGTCGGTACAGCCAGTCTACACTAACGTTATAAAGAGGAAATATTTGATTGTTTGTTTGTTAGTATTGAATAGGTTCTTAAAATACTGGACACATTTGAAAAAATATTTTTATGAGAATACTTATCAGTGATGAACATAGGCTATATAACATTTTCTAAAACTTTTTAATCATTATTAAAACTTTGATAATGTAACCAAAATGTGAAAAAAATATCATTTACATACATATCTTATATATCAAATTTTCACGTCACAATGTTACCTTACTCCTCCGACACGGCATTACCGATTTTTAGCAAATTTTATATGCGTATTCAGTGAGTCTGAGAATCGGCCACTATCTATATATCTCATGCCACTACGTGACAAGGCTTGTTCACCCAATCCGGCAAAACAACGTTTGCCAGGTACGCTAAATATCTATAAAACGTAATAAAGCCTACTTTCATCGCAGATAATGTAGGATTCGAATGATAAAATAAACGACCGGCCGACTTATTTCGTAGCAAATAAAAAGATAAACAATCAAGTGATTCCTGTTTATAATATTCGTAAAGACATTATCTTTGCAGTGGACTGCACCTGGACTGATATTACACCTGGTTGTACATTCGTGACCAATAAACATTGACCGATCAAGCAATGAACCAGGGAATAAATAAGTTAATAGCCAACCTTTAATCCTAACATTCCCCTTGATTGTTGTAATATCAGCTGTGCTCCGTGGTTTCACTCGCGTTAATAAATTTTATAGTTTTTAAGATCTCTTGTTTTCTTATATACTTTTTACTTGGATGTTACACACTTGGTGATAGCGAGTTTCATGGAATTTTTGCATTGGCTATCAAAATGGTAAAGTTTATTGTTTTGTATTAATTTTTATTATAATTAGTAAATTCCAATTAATTCATATTATATTTTATATATTCTCTTATATTTAGTATTATATTTAGAGCGTACATTATGATTTATTTATTAATTATTTTACATGTTTGTAAACAATTACTCGTGTGTTTAATAGTATGTAATGGTACCATCCAAAATTTTATATTGGAATTATCAACCCTCGTTCCTTAAGCACCGGCCATGAAGATTTATTCGTTGCATTTAAAAGGCATGATTTAGATATACTTGCCGTAAATGAAACATGGCTTAGGG
>JAFELO010000165.1:193374-238580 GCA_017140195.1 Eumaeus atala
AATTAACAGTCACATTAGCTCTTTACGCGTTCACGTGTTAATCTTCAGTTAGCCATAAGTTGTACCGTCTGTGCAGCAGTATGTAGTGCGATATTTGCGTTAAAAGTGTTCACAAGTGTGCAATATTCTCTAGTAAATACTGTGTAATAATACTAGTGACGTGAATTATGAAAAACAAGGAGAGATCTAATCAGCACTCGTCAAAAGAGTTGAAAGAGAAGTTCGAACCGCTGGTCGCAGTACCTGAGGATGAAAGGTTTGGGAGATTCATTAAGTACATCTCCACTGAATAGTTTGGCTTGTAATTACATAATTACCCTTAGGGCCTGTTTCAAAGGTTACTTATAAAAAAATTTTGTAGCAATTCAATTTACACTAATACTTTTGTGACAACCCCGATATTTCAGAGGCTTATTATATAACTAAATAAACCGTGGTAAAATCCGTTATATTTTGTAAGGAGCAACATTATCCTAGAATAAATGGCTATTCCATATTCAAATTTTAACTACCACATAAATACTTCATACTCCTTTCTTTATTGGGACCTGTGAAACCCAAATGTGTACTTTATTTGCCAATTTAAACTAAACTTTAATTTCTCAAACCGGCCTTTAATGAAAAAAAAAATATTTATTAAAAACAACACAATGAATAACAAGTAGCTTAGAACAGAATAGAAATAAATTGATTGATTTAAAAATGCAGTTAAAACAGAGTATATAAAACACTAATTATAAATAGAAAAGAGAGAAGACCAATTAGGCACACACGTGTGCAGTTTGAGAACACTGTAAAGGATCAGTCTGCGTACGTGGGAAAATCTCGGTTCACCGGCACCGATTTTCAATGAAAGCTCATAGACGCAATCCCATCGTTAAGAAATTATTAAGCCGAGTTTCTATGTCAGTTTTTTTGTGTATATAATTGAGAAAACTAGCAGTCGGAACCCTTTAATCAGCCCATAGACATCCACATAAATTTTATGCAGGCGTGTTTGTTCGTTCACCTTCCAGTGCTCCAGTGAAGCTGTAACTTGGCGCCGTATATGTATGGTGCCAACTTAAAAAAACTTTCTTTTAACAGAGAATCCCTAGCCTTATCAGATGCAAAATACGTGATTATAGAGTGCGGTAAGATGACATTACAATGTTAGTACATTATAAATGTGAAAGTTTCTGTGCATCATTGTACATTTGCACGCCAAAACATTGAAACGCATTCGAATAAGATTTAGCACAGATATAGTTAACTTGCTATGCCCCGCGATTTCACGGACGTATAATTTGGAAGAAATCACTGATTCTAGCTTCTAGTTTCACACAAACCATCAAGCTCAAAAACACACCCTTCAGGTCGAAAATCCCGTCTTAGTGAGTTAATTTCCTAGCACTTGTACATTTTGAGATTACATAATGCGTGAGTGAGCGACCAACGAACACGGACAAACGAGCAGTCGGAGTCTTTTGTAAAAGTTGTGCAAATACGTTGCGCTGTTTCCTCCTCCCCTCCATTGGGCCTACAGCCAGTCACAAACCGTACGAACATGATACCGGCGTAACGTTACAGGACGCGACAGCTCATGTGAGCGGGAGGTACCTCCCCGGGACATGCCGGTAAGTGTGACAACACTACCTCCGACTACAATATATCTATAGATAATAGTTATAATCTGGAATGATATAGTCATTAATGTTTTTTTTCTGTTGGATAGATTTAACGCGGCTGAAGACGCGGAAACTTATCATTAACAATTAACAACACCGACCGCATATTTTATTTTGTTATTTTTTATAGTATAGCGGAGAAACGAGCAATCGGAGCCTGTCAATGACTACCGACGCCCATGAGCATAGGTATAATTATGCCGATGCGTTGCCCTCCATCTCACCTCCTTCCCCAATGGGCCACCGGCTACTCACAAACCGCACGAAACGCGACACCGCACTTTTTTGTGGTTACAAATATGGTTTGGAGAAGTATTTCTTATTACGGAATACTTTCTGTCACACCATCGTCTGTGCTGACTCTTACACTTTAAATCCAGTTGCACAGGAGAATACGACATCGTCAGCTACTTAGTCCATAATAACTCCAACTACAACAAATGCTTTATATTGCTTACAACCTTGAAACCGTAACTTTAATGGTAACGTCAGATGCCGGTCTCTCGGCTTTAAACAAAAGTGTTGTCTTGAATTCCCGGACAACATTTAAGAATAAGTTTACTATGAAGGTTGTGGCTATGCTTACAGCGAACACCCTCCGTATTCGCTGCCCCGACTGAGCGTGGTGCTGCCATGTAGTGCAAGCTCCAGTGTGGAACGGGTGTATGTACCACCTGAACCAAAACGGATCTTGTCACATGGCGAGTAAGTAGCCCTATTATTTTTGTTTCTTAGGTGGCAATGTTACAACTGTATTAGCAGCGCGGTGCGTCCTATGGTCTATGGCAAGCGCACTAACCTTAGTGGAGGAAAGATACCTATTTTTCCTTACAAGTAAAATACTAAAATGGGTTACTTTCAACTAGCTACTCAATTCCCCTATCAGCTATCGTCCCTTAGAGTCTAGTACCTACTACGTTGCAGTTAGGTTTACATCAAGGTAGCTGGTCCGGGAAGAATGCGAGCAGCAGGAGATCGGTCGTCTTGGCGTTCACTGAGAGAGGCCCACGTCCAGCAGTGGACCGACACGGGCTGATAGTGATGACGGTGATGATACATCAAGCCCTACTTTTAATCCATATTGCCATATGATATTACAAATGCGAAAGTTTGTTACACTTTTACCGGGTCAATTTTCAGTATAGTTAAACATACGAGTTCAAACATAGGTTTATTTCTTTTTTTCAAATATCGACTCACCTCAAAGTACTAGAATGGTGGGTGAACGTCTTGGGCTTAAAAATAAAGTTCACATATTGATGTATTAAGTTTATGCGAATGTTACTCATTACAATAAAACTACGTTTACGGGTTTTATCGTTTCAGAACCTTTGCAGCAACCATGGTCACGGGTGGACTGAGATGACAGACCATTAGATCATCAGACAGATATCTGTTATCTCAGTCCAGCCGTGACCATGGTTGCTGCAAAGCCCCTAAAACGTCGGTATAGTAAAATCCTTAATAAACCGAGGTAAAGTCCGTAAAAGCAGTTTATTGTAATGAAATAAAGTGTTTCGAATAACAGTAATAATTTCAAATGCCGAACATAATTCATTAATTGAACTATCAATTATATGTTGGGTTTTAGATTAATTTGTTAATCAATGCATAACTCATGTTACAGCGAATCAATGACGGTGGTGTTGTCAGCGTTTTACGCGAAATTATTAATAGTTTTAGGACTAGCGTTGCCAGTAACAAATACAATACAAAATGAGCTGCACACGAACATCACGTCCGACGTGAGTTACTAATGATTTGCTATTACCATACATTACCGCAATACAAATGTAACAACATATTTATAAATGTTACAATACAAATGTAACATTATAATTGTAATTACTACATTACAAGGACAACATTATTGTAATTGTTGCAGATATTCACAATGTACCTGTACATAATCAGCATGTTATTCTTGGCGTATACGTTTCTTCATTTGCGTATAGCCAGGCGTGTTTTAGACAGTAAGTTACCATTTCAATTATTTTATAATAAACAATAGCCAGTGAACAATTAATTCCTTATGTACCAGTTTTTAAACTTTGCTCGAGGATCACCCGTCGTTGAAAAAATGTCTATAACAGAAAAATGTTGTTTGAAGTGATAACTTCTATAGAGGCTTTATGTAGGGAAAAGTATTATGAACAAACGTCTGGAAACATGCTATACATGCATGTGCCACGTGCTGCCAGAAGTGCCACGTATAACAGAAGACAGTTTTAAGTTTTCACTTCTATAGGCAGTCCCTGCCTGCCTGTTGCCTTTCTCACATTCCACTCTCTTCTTTTTTTCCAATAATTCTACCATTAGATTTCAATCGTATATATTATACGTATCGTGTATATGAAATGATAGACGTAGCAAATGCTCGGGAAGTGGCCCCGCTTTTGTTATAGACTTGAAGATTATAAGCCAAACCACATTGTTAATATTAACAAAATTGTACATCCCTAAAAAATCTTGAGATCCAATATCAGATTACACATAAACTTGAAATTGTCCAGGCCGATAAGCTCTTAGGAGGTTTCATTATAACTGTACAATCACAATCTTATAGTCGTAACCGAAGTTGTCTTTCCTTCGGTGGAACCAGTGCATATAACCTCATGAAAATAATAAATACGATGACACAATTATTTTTATAAAATTTCGATCTATGACATCTTATTCTTAAAATGTTTCACAGAAAGTGTAAAAAGGACGAGATATGGCAGCTTGTACCTGCACATGGGAGTGGCTGGCTTCGGCGTCGGTACCATCATATATTCCTGCCTGCAGTTCACCGAATACTTCGACCTCTCGGGAGACTGCCAATTGATCATCGTCGTCCTTAAACCGGCATTCAGAATACTATTCCTGGTTGCACAAACCATATTCATATTTTCTTACACCGATGTAAGCGACGTATGCTACAGTCAATAAGTTTGTGTTACTGATGACACTAATGCACGCCTCACGTATTAAATCAATTATAACTATGTATGAGTATTGGTATTAAAATTCTCTTAGGGTGCGATGTAATGACACAACAGATGTCAGTCATTATAACGTTATTTATACCAATCACGATTTTAGAATGTGATAAATCCTGTTCCCTTCGTTATTTGTCTGTGAAGGCTCACCTGTAGGATTATTTGTATTCGTCATATTAACGAGGAGATTAAGTTAATAAAATTTCTCTTTATATTTATATTCTTTATAATACCAACGTTAGTCAAAACGAGAAATTAGCGCCGAAGCACAGAAAGAGATATATTGAGAGGGTAAAACGCTGCTCTTTATAATGGTAATTTAAGACACAAGCATCTCGAACTCATATACCTACAGAGTTTTGGAATCCAGAGAACACAGATTTTCTCACATTCAGGGCCCAGAGCTCATAGTCATCCTTGGGCATAGAATCCAGATAGAAGCCGAGCAGAGTCCTAGCAGGGGTTGGGAGTCTGGTACAATCCAATATAGCGAACAATGCAATATATGTACTTTTTAACAATAAAATTGTAAATACGAATTCAGAACATTGTGTAAGACCTAATTAAAAACTACAATTGTGATTTTTTAGCAATAATCAAGTTCGTGTAAAAAAAGTGTAAAGATGTCTTTTCTTGAGTCAAAGTGTGTGTAAAAGTTGTTATGCTTTTCAGATACTGGACCCAATGCGAGGAGTAGTGACAGACAGATTTGGCTTAATGCACCTGATCGCGACAAATGTGTGCGAATGGCTCAACGTGGTGATTCAGGAGACAAGAGACGACATAATAGCCGTGGCCTATGACAGGCCAGCGCTACTGAGGTACACAAACATCACTGGACCTCCCAAACTGTTATTCGAGGACTCAATGTCTAATGACACTCAAGTTTGGAACGGGACTAAAATAAGTGGAAATTTCTCGGCAAAGATCATACCATGGAGCTGTAACGTCTCCAACATGATATCGCCTTTGATACGAACCATGAACCCTTACTTGAGGCCGTGTGGCGTTGAATACAGTTTGCTGTGCTCCATCATCATAGTAGTGATATGGAATGATATATGCACTGTGCCAGGATCGGTAAATAGTTTTATTCTACTAGCTAATTCCAATTATACCCAGACTACCGAGCTCGATCACCTCGAGAAGGCTTTAACGATAACTAGCATTTGAATATGAACAGTTGTAAATTGTTTCAGAAAATACATGTAAAAGCAACAAGCGATTAACGTTTTATAATAATTAGAAAAGATAACAAATAAAACAAAATACACATACGGCCGGTGAGCAATGTAAAAATATATTTTCAGAAATCTAAGAGCCATCGTTCGAACAACAAACCGGAGGAAAGGCAGTGCTGCGGTGCGATAAAGTCGAACAACCACTTCTCAGTGGACTGCGGAAGTGCGCACAAGGGTCTGTTCGTGGGGGTAGCCACACTAGCCGGCACCATCGTCAGCCTCATGATATTCAACGGCCTTTTCCAAAATGACAAACACGTCGATATCGCTTTGTTACAGGTACCAATAAACTTTTCATTTGTTTTAATTTTACAAGCTTTTGGGCCGATGACATTCGGGCCAGCGATATGAGGGCAGAGGCGTCATATAAACGTCAAAAATACAGAGAGACTACGGCGACCATACTAAACGATTTTACTCCCTTTGTGTTTTCTTGGAAGTTACATAATATATATTTTACAAAAATGAAATATATTTTTATAAATAATGTCTCGTGGCTTAGTGGTAAGCATGTTCAACCAATGTTCTGAGGTCCTGGGTTCGTTTCTCGGATCGGACCAATGAGATACTGCGAAGTTTCACTTTCTAATGACAGTCCGAAGATAGGAAACTAGCGGTGTTACACCCCCTTGCCTCGGATTTGAACGTTCTTCTAGACAGTTGGTCCTGCGCCTGATTACTCTCCGATCGTGTCGGATTACCGTTCCATCGGAATAGGAGAATGAGGGAACATTGATTGCACACGCTCTATAGAGTTGAAAGCCGTGGACGTAATTCGGATAGGTCGTCATTGTTATTATATTGTGTTAATTTTTAACTGTATCAAATAAATGCTTTACGTCTATGAGTGAAGAAAAAGTCTCACTGCCTGTATATTTATGTATACATGTATGTAATATAATGTGCTTTAAACGAGTAACATAGGTTACTCGTTTAAAGTACTTTAAATTATGAAATTTGCCTATATGTAAGAGCCAAGAGCTGCGGCGCTTCTTGGGGGCCAATGGACGCTCTCCGTTAGTTTTTTCTTTTCTGATGGATGGATGGATTATTGTAGTGAGTTTTGTGTATTACATTAGTCTCTTGATATGATTCTTTCCAGATTAACATATGGGAGACGATATTATTTATCGTGATGACGCTCGGCTCAGCTGCTTGTATCCTGCGCATGCGTGCGTTAACAGTTAGACAGATATCATACGCAATGCCGCTAGAACACGCCCTGTTACTAGTCACTCAAAGTGGAGTCTACTTGTACTATCTGTTTCAAATTATTGGCGCATGTTTCCTAATTCAAACACACCCACAAGGAAGACGTGTAACAAGGTAATCCAACTGTAAATACCACACAATATATATAATCATTTATTTATGTTGTTACTAAATTGGTACGATACATTTTTAAATTTATAATGCGTTCATACGCATTTTTATTTTTATATTAAATGAACACTTTAAGAAAGTGGCGCAAAAATTTCATAGATCCCTTGGCTGGTCTGGAATAATATGATCATAAATTAAAGCTATTTTTACGACGCCTGTATTTTTTGGTCAGTATGTCGCTCATCAATACATATTGCTGCACATTTACTCCATCGTAGCTACGTTCACATGCTGTGTCAGTACTGCTACGTGGACGTAGCAGACAATATGCCTAGCACTCCTATAAGTACATAAAATAACATCGTTCACCTCAGCTGGCCTTATAGCCTTTACATATTTGTCATGAGCATTTACATTAAGTAGAAGTTTTCACTTTAAATGAGAGAGAGCATTTTTCTGAAGTCATGCTCTATGTTGTTTTTTTTTCGGAGGGACCTACTACTGGTTAGAGGCGCTATCACGATGAAAAGAGGTGTACCAAATTTGTTTGTGGGCGTACCCTATAGTGATTATTTTTGGGGCCGAAAAGGGAGAGACGTTCCCTCTCGCTACGCTACTGAGGATGCCAGCCTTCTCACCCTTCTGACGCGCGGGGTTTGATTCACGCTCGAAATCAGCAAAAGCCGTGATCAAGATTTAATTTATTATTCGAGCCCTGTAAGGGTCGCGTTTGCATTTATTCCAAGATAATATAACCTCTCCACTTACGGATATGGTTCCGGGTTCTTACTTGTAAGTGGCGTGTGAGTTTTTCATTCTGTCACTCATCTGTTATGGCTGTGTTACTATATGTGTTCGAGGCGGTGTATATAGGATTGGTTCTAACTGGAAAATGCATTTACGCACCATCCAGCAGACTCAATGGGGCCCGAATGATGTGCCGGGCTCAGGTCGTGAAGCGATAGCTACTACTGATTAAAAACTGCTATCCGTTAGTTGGCTACGATTAATTTGGTTTTTGAGATTTAGGACAAGGTTAAAGATCTTTTGAGAAAGCTCTTTGAAGTGGCCTTTAATCGAGGTCGGATTAAACTCTCAATGTAGGTCGATGTTCCGTATGTACATGTTACAGGAAGCATAAGGGATCGGCAACATAAATAAATGCACATATTGGGGACATCCGGTAGCCATACGTAAGAATCTATATTGTTCCAGGGTTATAGCACCATTATGCGCCGTAGTGCAAAGCTCGTGTCAGACCCTCCTCGTGTTTGACGCGTGGTCCCGGCGAAGTTCAGGTGGCCAGGATCGGCCTGGCAGGCAACTGGTCACTTTTCTACTGGTAGCCAATTTCGCGCTCTGGCTACTTAATAGAGTTAAAAATGCACGAGCCGAATTTCATCCGTCTCAGGTGTGTAAAAAGGGGTTTTTGTTTGATAAAAAATTGTATGAATGTACCCATACTAACCACATAGCTATACAATTAATAGTGTCCGTGTATAATCTATCGTAAGAGGTAGGGCCAGACTGCATTGCAGCAGAATTGGGCCGGCAGGACCGGGGAGGCTCTGGCTCACGTGATATCTCAGTAAAATGACAAAGTGACAGCTATGCTGTCATGAAGCTGAAACCAGAGACCATGTACTATGGGAATGTGACTTGTACAAAAACGAGAGAAATATCAAGTTGGACGGCATCCAACTGGCGACGGTGGGCCCAGTCTATCACCTGGATTTGGTCGCAATGGAACAGAGTTTGCGGCAATTGAGCGCGCAGAGGAATTATAGGTAACGAAGTAGCTGCATCGAGACAATCGGGACTGATGAGGCCAATGACAACTTTTGTCTTTGTGATGTCAGGCCCCAGGACGGGGAGAGTGAAATAACGAGAGGGCACTTAAATAATGTGTAGGGAGTCAACAATTGCACGTTGGGGAACAAGCCGGTGAGCGAACCCCCGTGCATCTCCCATGATTCGCTCCGTATACCGAGAGGTGGTTAGGAGCATGAGCGTCTGTAGTCACAAAATGGCTCCGATTATTCCTATGCTGCAAAAAGTGTCTATCCTAAAACATTTGCCAGTAGTAGATATAACTTTGCCGTAAACAGGGCTACGTAGAGGATTATAATTAATTAATACATTATTTATAATTTTCAGATGGAATTTTTTGGCGTTTGGGCCTGGACTATCATAACACATGTGTCTGTGCCTCTTTTGGTTTGCTACAGGTTCCAGGCGACCGTGTGTTTCTATGAAATCTGGAAAAATTCTTATAAAACTAGAAAGGATATTAAAGAGTTGAACGATATTGAATTAAAAAGTTATCACGTGGCATAACGATGTACGTTTAATTTTTAGAGAAATGCTAATTTTTGACTATATGGAACGTAATTAAATACATACTTTGTTTATTTGTGCTGCAAAATTCGCTGATTTAATTTAAACATTCTCATAATTCCTTTTTAATTTCGACTTCGTGGTGTAACGGTGCGGGTGTCGCCTGTTAAGACCATTAGCTGCGTGGGGTCCTGGGTCCGATCCCCAGGCAACTATTATTAAATATTTTTCAGATTATTCTGAGCATTCATTACTTTATCCGGGATAGGAATGTGCCCGAAGTGGCCATGGGCTTGCCACCTATGACATCATGGGCCTCAGTACCTTGGCTAATCGTGGGTGTGCTGGTATATCTACTGGACTTACGAGTTGATGTACTAGCACACCTCTGCCTACCTCCTCGGGGATAATAGTCGTGAAGGTACTTTTTTAATATCTGTGGACTTATCACACCACGTTAGCCCAGTCCTATGTTAAGTACTATAAGACTTGTGTTACAGGTACAGACAACGGAAATATATTTAATTTATTTTTAATATATTATATAAATACCTCGTATAATGCATGAAGGGGGGATTCCAACCTGCGACCTCCGCCGTAACACGCGAGCTAACCGTCAGGTTACAAACTGAGCCTGCCGATCGTCAGGATACAATAGAAAAATATTTTAACAGACATTTGTCGAGCTATCATCAGACCTATGACAACACTATTATTTGATAACTACAACGTTCGCCAAGCCGGCCGAAATTCGGCTACGCTGTCCATCTCAATGGGGACTGGCCCACAGCGCAGGACATATTTTCGTGCACAAGTGCACAAGTACAAAAGTTCACCCTCTATTTCCTGGGACTATTCCGATGGGACAGCGGTCCGCGCACATCGGAGAGAAAACAGGCGTAGGACTGACGACTTAATATACTCTCCGAGGCACTGAGTCGTGACGGACCCCGGGGCTTTATAAGTCCAAGGGCCAATTACTCAACAATAAATGTTTGTCGACAAACATTTTTTGTTGAGTAATTAGCATGTTGACATGGTACTCGAACGGGACGTCACAATAATTATGTTAATATACAAAAGTATCCAAAACCACTCGGGATTAAAATTGCAAGGCTGCTTTCCTTCGTCTTGGTGAGGACACCACCGTGCCGCCAGATATTTCATGCTTATTGTGTAGGTAGATATTTTACAAAAGGGGGCTCAGGGTGCAGATATTCAGATAACGCACAAATGCTAAAACCTGCAAGTGATACTGGATACTTTCTGCGCGTATTATTTATTTATGTTTGTAACTTCAAAATATTTTTCTCTAAAGAGATAGTCTCAATACAACATGACAGCCTTATTGGACCAGCACGGAAGGAGGTATCTCGCTCACATAACGCCGACATGTGAGAACATGATGACCGTGGAAGGCTGGTTAATCCCAAGGACGATATCATGAAATTTACGGAAAGAAGCATTAATTTAAGTCCATGCAGCATATAATATCTGGTTTTAATGATCAACACTTCTCTCTTGTAAAGAAGTGCTACTTTTTACAAGATATACGGCACGTAAATGCGTTTCCTTACGTCAACCAAAAATCCAATTAATGTTTCGCATTTAAATTGTGAAATTCCGAAATGCAATTCTGTTCTTCGAACTATTCATTACATACGTGCAACTTGCACAGCTTGCAATTTGTAGGTTTTTATGATTAAATTTTTTATCTAAAATTCAAGTGATCTAAAGTTCTGTATAATAGGGGTTACAGTAGGAAACTTCCACTTTATTGTAATGGTTACTTCGAATAGACACATTATTCACATTACCTTTGTGGTTCGAGATTTTTGAGTGACACTTTTCACAGGCTTGTATTATTTACTTATATCTTGTTTTAAAAAACATGGAAGATTCCACTGTCGACTTTCCCTAGATTTTTTTCTATTAACCTGAGGCAAGAAATAGGGATAAATGTGGACTTCGAAAATTCGAGGAAGGTTTTGTTTTTAACACTTTCGTGATGGAAACTTTAATTGCTCATACGAATAAATAACAATGAATTAATAGAGAATGTGGAAGCCGATCCTAGTGGAAACTACCCAGGAATTAGCAGCTTTAACGTTACCTTAGCGACAACATTTGCGTCAAGTTGTTAATACAATAAAAAAAAAAATTGTACCTAATAATCTGAATTTGATTTTACGATTTGAAAAAAAAATGAATTTCAATTTCTCAATACAAAATGGCAATTTTATACTTTAAAGGAGTGATAGAGTTACTTGACATTTTCTCTATGTAAGTACATAAATAGTTACTTATAGGTTTTCTATACACAAATAATTGAGTGTAAATTACAACTTAAGTCCAAAATTCTTCTGGAACTGGCAGTACTCATTTGGCTGAAATAACTGTATACAAACGTCATCGAATGGTCCTTTTGGAGTTGTCTGTATTATTTTAATTATAGGATTACAAAAGAGCAGTCGGGGTATTTTCTTAAGAGTATTCAACAAACTAATTTAAACATTGAAACCTCTATATCTCTGTTATCAAGCCAATATGAGGAGTTTAATAAAAAAAATCAAAACCTTAAAAATGATGTACGTAAAAATGGCGAGTACATTACTGTTCTAGAGGGCAAAATTGAGGACCTACAAAGTACAATACTCAAGAATTGTATAGAGTTAAAAAATGTTCCCCGGGAATGTAAACGAATCTCGTGATGACTTGATTAGTATGATTCTTTGCTTTTCAAAATCAATTGACTTAAACCTCGATCCTCGAGACATAAGACATTTTTAGAATTCCAATAAGACAAGAAAGCGGGAAAATTACACCGATAGTGTTACAAGTTGGATCAAATATGTTAAAAAACGGACAACTAAAAAGAGTTAAATTATTCAACATAAAGAATAAAAGTACACTATAATGCAAACAATTGGGTTTTACCTCTAACATAGATTCCCCAGTATATGTCACAGGGCAACTAACCCCCAAAAGAGCCCGTCTGTATTTCCTTGCCCGCGACCTTATGAAGACGAAGCATTATAAATTTTGCTGGACGAACTTTGAAAAAGTTTTCTTTCGAAAAGATGAGACCTCCCGTGTCATTAATGTCACCAATGAAGCTCAAATGCACAAGTTAATGCAAGCTGATTGACTAACTTGTTTTCGCTTTCATATCCAACCCTGCTTTTATAGTGTTAGTTTAAGGATTTTGATTTATAGAAATTCGTAAAAGTTTCTTACATTATTACAATAAAACTACTTTTACGGATTTCATCGCGGTTTATTTAATTATTTATGTAGCCCGACGTTTCAGAGTTCGACGTTTCAGCTTAACAGCAACCATGGTCACGGGTGGACTGTGGTTTCTGTAAAACATCGGGCTACATAAATAATTAAATAAACCGCAAAAAAACCGGAAAAGTAGTTTTATTGTAATGACTAACAACACTTCTTACATTATTTTTCATTTTAACTTCTTCAAAATTTCTATTAGTTAAACAAATAATGGCTCTCATAAACATATATGTAAATCAATGTCACTTCACATTTCCCTTAATAGACAAAAAGCAATTTAGTCTTAACATACATGCTATACGACAACACCATACATAAAGAATAAAATATATCGAAGGATACATAAACACTATACAAATATCTGTACAGCTAATCCGGCCCTTAATATACACAGTAAATATATAAATGATAAAATTCAGGCTACAGTTGATGAGATAAAATTATGTCACGGATGGCAACGAATTTGCCATCCGTGACATTTGAATTTTGAACCTTACGGTACTGACGACAATAATCTACTAATAATATTTTTAATCCTGACTACAAAGAAAATTAAGTTACTGCATAAGTATAATAACTATTTTTTATGTTATATGCGGCTAGCAATTATATTTCTATATCAGAACTGATTTCGATACGCTTTTCTTTATTTGAAAGTAAACTTACTCGAGATTTAATCGAGTACACAAATTACACATATTAATTTAAATATGTATAATTAATATTTAAAATGTTCCTTAAAAATCAGTATATTTTTTTACATAAATAATAAATAAATCGGTCACAGTAACATACTTACGTTGTAACAAGAACTTTAAAAAAGTACCTTCACGTCTGTTATCCCTGAAGCGGTAGGCAGATGTGTGCTAGTACATCCACACCTCGTTAGTCCAGTAGATATACTGGAACATCCACGATTAGCCAAGGTACTGAGGCCCATTGTCATAGGTGGCAAACCTATGGCCACTTCGGGCACATTCCAATCAGACAGTGTAATTCGTGCTCAGAATAATCTGAGAAACTGATAGGAACTTGCTGATGAATTTTTTTTACTAAGGCACTGTATATATTCAATTTCAGGTAAATAACAATAAACATATGGGATATGGAAAATAAAACAATTTTAATTTTCACGCCAACGTTGCTATCCGTGCTGCCCGGAGTCATTTCATTAGAGTTCATTAGAGTCGGAGTCAATTCATTAGAGGCACGGTCGTGGTACAGGTTATTGGCAAAACTTGGATAATGAAATATGAAAAAGTTAGTTGAATGTCATTTCCATTGATCTGTATCATCTGTCATTTGTCAAACACTAACAGCAAAGAGCAGGCGGCAGTCAACTGCAAATGAATTTTGTTAAAATTGCAGTTTTAAAATAATTATTGTCGAATAAAATATATTAGACATAAACAATGGCTTCAGCAATGGATGTTGACGATGAAGAAGTAGAAATGGCTTCGTCCAGTAGTAGCAGTAAAGGCGACAAAAAGAGATTTGAAGTTAAAAAGGTAAATGAAAAGTAATGCCTAATCATTGTATTGCCTCTTGTTTTCACAAAGAATTTGTTACAAACTCACTACAGAAATATGTTATTAAACTAAAATTTATCATTTTCAGTGGAATGCTGTTGCACTCTGGGCTTGGGGTAGGTTTTAGTTTTTTTTTTTATAAACTTACACACACAATTACCATTCATATGGCTTTACTTGGTTATTTATTAATCCATGAAATCCAATCATAATTAATAAATAAAATACGATAACATTTTTACCATATTAAAATATGCAATATTGTACCATTAAGGTATTGGTGGCAATGTAAACTGGAAACATAAAATTCAGAATGGAGAGACAAAGGAAGTATTGAAGTAGTTATGATGTTTGTATAGACTGAAACATTTATTCCCTTGTATTCCTACCATTATAGACAAAAATATAAATCAGAATGTGGCAAATATTATGTTTGTCACCTCCTGATTTAGTAATATTTAAAAAATAAGTGACTTGAAATTATCTTCTTGAATTTGCAGATATTGTTGTGGACAACTGTGCAATTTGTCGCAATCACATTATGGACTTATGTATAGAATGTCAAGCAAACCAAGCTTCAGCTACTAGTGAAGAATGTACAGTAGCGTGGGGAGTGTGTAATGTGAGAAAATACTTAGAAAAATATTTAATTAACTTTATGACAATTAATGAAGTCCACTAGCTATAGTGCATGTATTACAGTTGTATGTACAATAAATTATCTGACATGAAATGTAACCTTGTGCCTACTCAAGGTTTACTTTGCTAAAAAAAAGCATAATATTTTGATGGATGTAAATAGCTTCATAGCTAATATTTATAATTTTCAATCTTATTGCAGCATGCATTCCATTTCCATTGTATCTCACGTTGGCTTAAAACTCGCCAAGTATGCCCTCTAGACAATAGAGAATGGGAATTCCAAAAGTAAGTATACATTGTTCTAATAGGAAATGGTTTATTGAAATATAAAGAGCAAATTAATATTCATAGTTTATATAGTAGCTGGTCTATATAAACTATGTAGTATAGTAGCTGCGAGTAGCAGGAGATCAGCTGTCTTGATGTTCATTGAAACAGGCCTATGCCCAGCAGGGCTGATAATGATTATGATGATGATGCATAAGACAACATTATATGTAGGATGTGAAAGGCTTCATACATCATCCAGTATCAAACAAAATATCTATAACAAAAAATCTTAGCTATCTGTACAGTTATAAAAATTGTTGAATCAAAATATTTGAACAATGATATATATATATATATATATATACACTTTTAATTTAATATTAGCAATTAATAAAAGTCAGCCCAATAACACTGTTTAACATCTAACCAGTTAAGCATAAACTTCTTTAAAACAATAAAATGAGGGTACAAATTGAAAACTATCCAATATTATGTTGAAAAATAATTGTTTGATTACTTACAAGTTGTTTATTCATGACTGATAATTCGAAATCTATTATGACACATCCTTCATGTTTCATCATTATCATCATCAGCCCGCATCGACCCACTGCTGGACATAGGCCTCTTTCAATTAACACCAAGACGACCTATGTTGAAAAAATACTTTTACTTTACATTTAGAAAACTTGCATGCTTCACTTTTAAATGTTTTTTTTATTATTTCAGGTATGGGCACTAGCAATGCACACAATTTTTTGGAAAAATATGTTCAGTATAATAACTAATGACTACAGTAATGTCACTGCATTCTTTTCATTAAAATTTTACAAACTACTTTGTGATTAATTTGTTTGCTTTATAAAATTTACCTATCATAAATTGTGTTTAGAAAATTAAAAAAAAAACAGTAAAAGCCAATGCAACATAAAATCTCTGTCTTTTAGTTCATTTATGTAATCGGATGTGTATGTTATTGCTAAGTATTCTCCACTGCTATTCTCTCCTTTCTGCTTCATAAAGGGTCAAAAAACGTCCTGAATCTCTTGTTGACTTAATGCCCATAAACATCCTAATAGCTGTTATGAAGATGTGTTGACTTTCCGCCGTTCCACGAAATGGGCTACCGAAAACTCGAAACGGCACGAAACGCGGCGTTCATTCACATGTTCTTCAAAGGTACCAACCCAGTCGTGTCTCACGATTCGGCTGCAATGCAGCAATGGCACAACCGCTTACAAACAATTATGTAAAAAAAACATTTGTTGAAATAAAGAAAAGCACTTGACAGACAGACAGAAGCGCTCATGCATTACTGCTACGGCGTGAAGTTTCAGCTATGCTGTCGATGCGGTGGTTGTTAAAACTCAGCTGATTTGTTGTTGTTTTATTTATTTCTATTTTGAGTAGCTACCTGGGCAGCTATTGGCTTAGTTGCTTAAGACGCCGTGCCAAAGTGAAGTTAGTGCCTATGTAATAATTGAGCAGCGAACTCGGAAATTTTAGGCTATAGAAAAAGACAACAACATAATTTATCCCAAAGGGATCGTCCCTTAAAAAATAAATTTTGTTCTGGAGCACAGCTAGACCAACGATATTTTGTCTTCTTCGGACCTGAACTTTAATTGTGGAAGCAAAGAGGAGCCCAATACAGCTTCAAAGGGTTGCAGTTTATGCTCTTGTGGCGACGACACTAGGTTTGGGGTCGAAAGAGGGACCGACCCCCCCCCCCTCTCCCGCAGATGGGAGACATGCATCCCGATATAAGTGTTTGTAACGGCTAATGTAACTATTTTTATCATGGCCATGGCTTCCTCCCCCGACTCTGACGTTGGAGGCATCTCCCGCGTGGTAGCTAAAATGGCCGCAGCGATGACATGAACAAGATGTATCTTTTTTATCAGAAGCGGTAGATGGACCCGCGTTAGAGGGGATATCATGACTCCTGGTAGTCGAGTGGGGGGATGCGGATGCCACTGATTGGCGAGCTTGGTCGGTTGCGTGGGCTGGCTTGGGTCTTGGTGCAATTGCTGATCTATCGTTACTTAGCTGGCGGTGGCGGAATAGTGGACCCGTTAGAGGAAGGAATACCTTGATTCCGCTTCCTCTTCTGAGTTTTCTTAGAGATGACTTCTGTGAAGAATTATTTGCGCAAATTTCCACTGCGGCGGGATAAAATAAAGCTTTGCATTATAGATGGCTCTCAGTAAGGTTATGCATGAGCCATGGCAGTTCTTGCAAAATTTTATTGGTAATCATAGCATAGCGATTTATGGGATTTAGCTTTTGAATTATCCTCTCAACCTGTTTTCTATAAGGGGCTTGTGTGTTATATTAGTACAATCAGGAGCTTCCAGAAACTAAGATTTTTTGCTCATGCGCTGCTGGGCCTTGATAAGGATCGTGTACAAAAACCTTTGCTAGATGGTTTGAAAAAGCGTCTGCTTTTTCTCGGTCATTTCTTGCCCAACAGGTTTTCTCAGACGGGTTAAGTTATTGTGGGCCTTTTAAATTTCTTTGTGGCTTTCTATAGTGAGTATCCAGTAGCTACAGTTGCAACCAGACCGTGGAAATAACTTTCAAATTAAGACCCTCAGAAAGAATATACTTTACTTCCCTTACTAAACTGTTGAGATGTTTTTGATGTTTGGGCGTCAGTTTTGCTGCCGCAGTTTGCTGACTTTGCGCTTTTCATTTATCGTTAATGATATTCGGGGGAGGAAGTGTTAAGTATTTTCACATATCGATTATTCGAATAATAAGAACAATGAAAATACAAAATATTTTATTTGAATAAAAATCAACAACACGTTCCTAAGGCAACGTAGAGGGAGTATCATCTTAACATTCCCTAAGTTTCTAGAATTTAACTACTTATATTAAATTCTTTTGACCAATTTTGTAATGAAGCTCTTGAATTCTAAGCCCAAATAGCGGTTTCGTTAATAAGTACGCCAGCTGCAATTTAGAGCAAATTGGTTCCACAAACTCTTCATTGTGAACACATTCTCTTACAACGAGATGTTTTAGCTTTATATGCTTAGTACGTTTATAATATTCGTACTGTGGATTATGCGTAAGTTTAATGACGGATTCATTGTCTAAATATAAAACTGGTTTTACGTTGCTATTAAATCTTTTAATAGACTGTTCAGCTATATAATGTGTTGTGCACTTTCAATGGCTGCTATTATCTATTCAGTATAAGATATTGAAATAGTCGTTACGTTTTAACTTTTCCAGCTAACTGGAGTTCTAGCGAATAAACATATCAGTCCTGTATAGATTTTCCACTAGTCTGGTCTCCTCCAAAATTAGCACCACTATAACAAATTAATCTAGGCAATGGTTTTCTAGAAAACACAATACTGATAATTACAGTCTTGTGTGTTCCTTTTAGATAACGAAAAATTCGCTTCTATCTACTACCAGCATAATGTAGTCTTCTATAGGAGAATCAAGGCTTCTGGAGGCTACACCCACTTCATAAGATACATCAGGTCTAGGCCCCAACGATAGAAAGTTCAAAGCACCAGCTGCTTTTCTGTATGGAAAGTTTAGAGTTGTATTGTCTTCCTCTGTACTTTTTCCATCATTTCTAATGATAGGTGTTGGTACAGTCTTGCAATGCCGCGTTTCAAATTTCATGAGCATTTTTATGACTTTTGACAAAGTGTAATGACTTTGTCTCTATCATTGAAACCTACTTCCATTCCAAGAAAATATGAAGCGTAGTTATTTTGAATCTAGATTTAATTTCGTTTAAGAATTCGTCTACTGCGCTTTCGTATTATAAGCTAAAAGTCCATCATCAACGTAGAGTCCAATTATCAGCCGTGATCCCTTTATAGCCGTATCCCCTTGTTCGAATAAACAGGCATGGATCTGCGTCACTCTTTGTAGTGTCTTTAGATTCTAGATATTTCCCTATGCATGAATTTCAGGAACGAGGGCTTTTGTCCATATAGACTGCGTCTTAGTTTACATACCCGTTTTGTTCCGTTGTTGAAGCCATCAGGCTGTTTGTTGGTGCTTTTGCGTCAGTTAGCATAGCTCTGGCTTTCTCGACAAGTGTCCTGTTCTGGCGTTCTGCGATCCCATTCTGTTGAGCAGCTAAACGCCGCACGATTTCGTGCTCTTTAAGATAAACATTGAATTTATTATTCACATATTCAGTTCCGTTGTCAGATTGTAAGTATTAATTTTGTTTCCTGAATACTTCTCCACTTCCGTTTTGTATGCTCTGAAATATTCTAGTACCTCATTTTTTGTTTCTCATAAAAGACACGGCTGTATCTACTGAAATCATCTATAAAAGTTAAAAAGTACCTGTCCTTTCCAACAGATGGTGTGAATGGTCCACATACGTCACTGTGCAACTATCTCCAAGCAATCCAAAGTTCTTGGAGTTGTTCTTTTTGGTGGGCAAGGTACTTTAGTCATTTTTACTTGAACACACATATCGCAATCGGACAAAGTCTCATTTTTATTGAAATTTAATACATTTAAAGTTTCGTTATTGAGGGCTAAATGGAGATCTTTATTGTTCACATGGCCGAGTTCTCTATGCCAATCTTGTATAGAAGTTTTGTCTTGGATAAATTACTTTCAGACATTGCTGCATAGTTTAATGAAATTTTTGGTCATTTTGACGTGGATTATGATCTGTAAAAGTTACTTTACCTTCCCCTTTAATTTCAACAGTGTTATCTTCACAAGCAAATTTCAGTTGCAGTGAAATGATATTCATATTTTTGAAATATTCTCTCTTAAACGTCATGTGAGAAGTACAGCCACTATCAAGTACCCAGTCATTTTGGTTGCTTTTGTTTAATGTTAGAAGACACTCTTCGGTATAGTTACAAATATTAACTTTGCTAGAGTTTGAATTTACATCATTCCTATTTTCTTTCCAGCATTTTGAATATATTTTATGAGTATTTTTGAGAAATATTTTGTTACCTTTTCTCTTGCATATTTTGCATGACGCACAGAATGTATTTTCTTCTTCAATTGCTTGTACTTGATTTATCTTAAGACTTGAGTTATAGCAATGACGTCTCTTATCTTTAATTCACTCAACTGCCGCAGGATGTCACGAGATTTTACTACTTTAAAATTTTCATAGTATGATGAAAGACTACAACATCATAATTGAAAGAAGATCGTCATTTATAATGACATCCATGTCTGCCAGCTTATCAACCGCATCCATGAAGATGCTCAAGTGTTCACGTACATCATTGCCCTCTAAATTGGATAGAATCAATTTCTTATGAAGAGACGGTTTGCGGGCAGGACCTTTACTTGCATGAATTTCCTTCGGTTTATCCCATGAAGCTTTAGCAGAAGTGCATTTCTTTCTATCAATATTAAGTCAGACTTAGCCTCTATCTCCTTCAATATCATCGGCACTTGCGTCCTTATCTAAATTAGTCACGATATATTTCCATAATTTATTTCTTACCAGCACTGCTTCAGCCTGGATTACCCAAGTGTCCTTATTCAGTGGATCTATGATATATGTCGTATTAGGCATGTTTATCTTATGCGACATCTTAAGTTTATTGAATTAATGTTAAATACTTTCATATATTGATTATTCTAATAATAAGAATAATGAAAATACAAAACATTTTATTTGCGTAAAAATCAACAACACGTTCCTAAGGCAACGTCGAGACAGGGTCATATTTCTTATCGAGAATCATATCCCTTGCCTTACTGTTGGATGTACGAGTTGAGTTCTATGCCGCGTTTTGGACTTCTTTGTAAATTTAACGGCTTTCATGATGTCGCTTTCGGTTCCCAGTTTGATTAGGTCGCAAAAGGCTACGTCAATATGGTGTTCGAAGAGGGTCCAGTTAGTACTTTTGTTGTGTAAGGAGTCCAGTTAGTACTCTTGTTGTGTATTCCTGATCTCCGCTAAGATAGGAGACTGGCCCGATGGCTGGGAGTTATTCCCAGCAACTGTAGCAAGAAATCGATGACATCGGTTATTTTTCCTCTATATGTTGGCCAGTAAGTAGATCGACCTGTCGAAACCACACTGATATTGTCTGCTTGTGTGCAGCTTAGGAGCTCCCTCCCTTTGGCTAGAATAATCCAAGACCACAATATGTGAGGTTCAAGGACCTTTAAGTGGTCGCTAAATCGTTCCTCCTTAATTGAATGGTTGGGTGGGCAATAGAGAACTGATAAGGTTATGGTGCTTATCCAGTCGTAACAACTACATTTGTTGCTCGTATATATTTCTTGTTGAATTTCTAATGGCTTTCATAATGGTGAATATTGCTTTTAATTAGTACAGCAAATCTCCATGAGCCTTAACATCTGGATGAATGCTGTGGAATAGTGTAGACTCGAAGTTTGAAAAGCTCACTTCACAAGCATGATATCAATCTCATACATTTTTAAGAATTTTAACTCATTAAGTTGGTTGCGTTCCATACGCATAGCTTCAGGGCAGTCAATCTTGACATTCGTTCTACTATCATTTGTGTCATCTTTATGCACTTGGCTCATGAGAGCCTGCATTGTATCGTTGAATGTTGGAAAATTTTACCGTTGTATGATGTTCGATGTACGGTCTTTCACTTCTTTTCTGGAACCTTTTGGAGATTTTTTATCTCGGCTTGCGCGTTGCTTATAAAGTGTCTTAGCTGAGGTTTCGGGCTAATTGCCTTGTTCTTTTAAATTGGGGGGCGGGGAAGGAGGGCAACGCATCGGCATAGTAATTATGTGGATGTTCATGGGCATCGCTATTCGCAAAAAGGCTCCGATTTCTCGTTTTCCCCATAATACAAAATAAAGAACATTTACAGGTCCTCAGACTGTAGACATTTAATCAGATGTAAGTTTGGTCGGGCCTAGAATTAATGAGTTTGTTGAAAATATGCAAGTTTCGCACATTATTTCGGTATAGCATACTGAGTGACGGCCCTGCCTACTGTCAGCTAGCACATGGTATGTGGTATGCGTGAGCTGTTTAAGAAATAGTGGTACAGTGCAACTCATTTTCCAGTCGCGATCCTCTATATGAGCCATTCATTCCCTCGACGTCAGAGTGTGAGGAGGTGTCTCTTTGGATTAAGAATGTCACTGCTGGTCTTCTCCACAGAAACTGTGGGGGGTTACGGGCATCGAGGCGAACCTCATTACCCGGGTTGGGTCGCAAGGGGACGACTATCCCCTCGGTAACGGGGCCGCAATAAAATTGCGTTTTGCCATCCTGGCTTTTGGCTCAGGGAAATGTAGGCCCATTTAGGGCCTGTGTGTTATGTGGTGTGTTGTGACTGTGGTGAGTAGCGATTGGGTGTGTCATGCGTGCGCATGTGTGATCCTCGTCCGGATCGCAGGACACGCAGTCCCTAGTCCGCTCACGTAGATGAGCATGCGGTCCATTGTCTGCCCTATTGAACATAGCGCTCGACAATCGAACCACAAACTCATCCAGCGACTCTATGCGCAAGTCACGCGCGATCACATCATTGCGGACGTAGCGACCGGCACCCGTGATGACCCGTAGGGATATATTTTGCTGGGCTTGCAGGCGTTTCCGCTGGGCCTGGGAGGTTAGCGCGTACCATGCGGGGGCGGCGTAAGTGAGGCGTGACCGGATATATGTCTTGTAAATCCCCAGTTTCGTCCGTGTAGGAAGTCCGGACGCTAGTACCGGCCACAGCAAAGCGCGGGCTGTTCTCGCTTGGTTGACCGCTCGGTCCACCTGCGAGCCGATCCGCAGCGCGCGGTCGATACTGCATCCGAGATACACGACTGGGGATTCCCAAGGCACATCCTGGCCTCTAAACTTTAACCGCCCCGGCATGGAGTGCCTCTTGCTGACATATAGCGCCGTCGTCTTATCCACATTAAGAATGTAGATAAACTAGCTCCGGTGTGGAACTAGGCAGACGTGTATTTAGTTGGTAAACGGATTTATTGTAATCGTGCACTACAATATTGATAATTATATCGTAAATTGCAAAGTTATATATACCAGCGAACTGCACTTGTGGCATTGCTACAATACACCAATTGGTAAGAAGCGAGGAGCGCAACAGCGACAGCCCCCCTCACCCCCTGGGGTAATAAAGACAACTTCTTATTTTTATCTCACTTCTACACCAACTAAGCGGTGCCCGCACAAGCGACATCTTACCCTCATACGTCTGAATATGTCTGCTACTACTACTTACTTACTACTACTGCCCAAGCAATGAGTGTGAAGCGTTCGCCTCCTAGCCGAAGCGGGTCGTTCCCAGATTTAACTGCCACATCAGAAGAGCCAATTGATAAACAAATCACCTTTAGGAAACGGAAACAGCCTGAACAGTGCTGAAATTGTTCAGATAAGCTCCAGATATTTCGAAAAGATATCACAAGTATACTGCACAAATTTACAACTGCACAGGAAGCCACATTAAAATTAATGCCTGAAAAAATATGAAAATGAAAACTCAACTTAATGAGATTAAAGTTTCTGTGGACTGCTTGAACAGTGACCACAATTCTATGAAATGTCAGAACTTGCAAGTAACTACAAGAATTCGAAAACTAAAATTCGTACTTTGGAATTTAACGACTTGAAACAGAATTTACGCAGTAACGGACCTAAAGAAAATTCGATGGATGAAAGTGCTTTTCAAGAATTTCAGGAACGGTGCGGTAAAGGAAAAAAAACATTATTTTGATTGAAATTCTTGAATATAAAGGGCCAAACCCAAAGGAACGCAATTCGTCTGATATAATCGAGGTATACGAAATTATAACCAGCTTAGTGAAGGACTATCCGAAACCTGGAAAAATATTCAGAAACGTAAACTACAACCCAAATAAAAACTGTAGCATTAAAGTATGTTTTGATTCACCTCAAACTGCAAAGGAAGTTTTGCGAAATAAAGATAAAATCGAAAATAATGTTAAAATGTACTCTGATCCAACGCCGATGCAACAGAACTATTTAAAAGACCTTAAAATTCAACTCGCAGAAAGAACTGCCAGTGGAGAAAGAAACAACAATAAAATACATTAAAGAGGTACCTAAAATTGTTCAAAGTAGTCAACAAACAAAAAACTAACTGGCTTTCTGTCGACTCAAGATGAGAAAGTAACATGCAGGAACAAGCCTAAAAAGCGTGGAAATTCAACAAAACACTCGTGAACAACAAATCTGTTAAGAGATGTGTTCCCACAAACTTAACATTGGAAAATAGGTTAACAATCACAGAACCCTTACAAATTTGTGAAACTTTTTATCGTTCAATTAACTTACAAAATTCCCACTAAATACCACAATAATAGCACACACATAATACCTACACACAACCACAACACACCACACAATGAATTTGCAAATTTGCCCCTGTACCAATGAAATATCTAAAATCATAGATAATCTAGATCTCAACACTAGCACAAGTGTTGACTATATAAGCACTAAAGCCATTAAATGCATTAAAAACTTAATAATTTAAAACTTAACCAACTGCCTAAACAAATTACTAACAGATGGCTTATTCCCAAAAAAAATAAAAATAGCTAAAGTAATGCCCATATTTAAAGCTGGATCAAGATCCGACCCTGGCAATTACTTTCCGGTTTCAGTGCTACAATACTATCTAAAATTATAGTAAAAAATATGTACACAAGATTAGACTACTTAACGAAAAATAATGTTTTATATAAAAAACGATACGGTTTTCGACCGAAAACCGTATTGTAAAAATAGAAAACAAATTTCGGTAGGGGTTTTCATAGATCTAAAAAAAACTTGTGATAGTTTCTCATTCCATACTGCTAAAAAGACTGGAAGCTTTTGGTATCACAGGATCTGCGCACCACATGTAAAAATCATACTTGTGTGATCGGTATCAAGTTGTAAAGCTAGAAAACTATCAAAGTACCCCCCAACCTCTAACATGTCGTGTGCCACAAGGATCGGTGCTCGGATAATACTGGTTTCAGCAAAGTTTACTAACAATCAATACTATGAAAACGTCAAACATTATATTTAGTGCAAAAAATAAGAAACTAGCTAACCATAATAAGTTATAAATTAACGGACAGGTTTTACAAGTCTTCAAAGGAAAAATACCTCGGTTTGTGGCTTGATAATAAATAACCTGATATGGCGAGCACATATTCAACACACAGAATCAAAACTGTTCTTACTGATTGAATCACTACGCAATATGTCTCAATGAATTCCTCAGAAAGTACGTATTTTAGTCTATAATTCCCTAGTAAACTCGCATCCGCTTTACCTTATTGAAATGCCGCTATTGTGCAGTGCCGCTAAAACGAACATAAAACATGCATACTCATATTTAAAGTTGTTCACTATTCCATTCACACACACATCTCATTCACAACAAAAGGTGACACATTAAAATAAGCAACTCGTCGCGCAAATTATCTCATACTACCCTGTATAAGAACTAAATACGGAAAAAGTTCGTTGACTTTTGTGGAAGCAATCTCGATTCGCATATTTAAGAAAAAACTAGCAACCTACATCCGAAATAACATCACTGTCACACAGAAACGCTTGTAACTTGTACCAGCGGTTTTACGAACTATGCGTTATTATAATATGCATCCAGTTTGTATTCTTTGTCAACCGTTTGTTGGCAGCTTTAATTTGTGTACTCATGTAAGTTACAAATTGTTTTAAATGAGAAATAAAGAGCTTTAAATCTGAATTAGCTCTTATAAACATTCTCATATCGGGATACATCTCTCCTATCTGTCGGAGAGTGGGGGATCGGACCTCTTTCCGACCGCAAGAAGTACGTCTCAATAAAGCTGTATTGGGCTTCTCTTTGCTTGCACAACCTAAATTCAGGTCCGGAAAAAAATCTCATTTTCTGCTCCATTTCAGTAATAGATAAGTACATAAACACAAATTCGAGGTAGATATAAATAAACAATTCAAAAATATTGTATGAAAAGAGTTGAGGCATTTTATTATGATTCAAATGAAAATATTTCATAATGGCTTATTTGTTAAGGATCCAATATTTTAACTAATTTGATTTTACGTACACTATTCTTGCATCATCCTTAGGCTAGTGTTCTAGCATTTACACGTAGGCGTTATATTTACATTATTAACAATGTATACATATTTGTTTCATAAATGACGCGCATAAATCATAATAGGGAACATTTTTACACAACTTTTGTTAATATACCTACAGCCAATTAGTAACCAGAACATTCTTTATTTTTTCTTTATTTTTTTGGTCAGTTACATTTTTTTTTTTACTTTAACATGGTGCCGTGTTGAAATTTACATTAGGTCTGTTAAAACATTGTTCAAACTGAAATAGATATGATCGCAACAAGCATTGCGATCGTGTCTACAAAAAGCTCTTCCAAAAAGGCATTTAAGCCTTGCACACACATTAATATATTCCCAGTTCTCTAAGTAGTAGGCAGGGAGAACAGAGCGCCACTTGTGATCATAATCACATACTTGCCTTGCCTCCTCCACATTCATAACTCTCTTCATACTAATACGCGTGGTGCGAAATCTTACACAATAGCAATAAATTTAATGTATTGGCAAATGCAGAGGACAAGACGAGTTCTACTCTAAAATAGTCACCTCTATGAGAAATAATACACCATTACTCGTTTTGTTAAAGAAACCTTCATCATAAATGTAACTTTTAACATAATCAATGGTTGTTCTATTAGCTCGTGACAGATAGACTATAAACTAAGTAAGTTATCGCTGGCAATGTTATCTGTCTGCACATGAGGACTGCGGGTATAAAAAAAAAGATTGATTAGGGGCCAAAACTTCAATAAGACATTACATTTAGCAATTAAGCAAATATAACCATTAGATAACTACTTGCGTTCAGCATAATATTCAAATATGTGATGTATACAGTGGGTACATAATGAGGACTTGAGTTGCAAGGTGTACGGAAGTAAAGATACTGCTAACATGTCCATAGACAGTTGGGCAGCGCCTGTGGTAGTAGTGACAGGACCAAGGTGTTGAACCTAGTAGGCACAGGAATGACCAGACCAGCTGGGGTTATGTATTCCATGGAGGATACTACTAGAGACATGCCGGGCAAGCATCATGACGACACAGCATAGATCGGGATATAAATAGAAACCCGTGATGAGTTCTAATAATGACTCTAGGTTCAGTCCGTTATATTTTTTTTTACGCATTTTTTTAATTAAATAAATTATCATTCGTGAGACATTCCAATTTATAGTTTAGTTTTTCAAATAAACCGTTACAATAATTCTATATTGTTCTAATCTCGTAGATATCTACACCTACAAGCATAGCAAGTCACACAAGCAAATCGTATGCCAAATATTGCTATAACCAATAATGCGCATCATTTATTTTCCTAATATAGTTTACAAACGGTGAAAACAGATCTGTACAAATTCACAGAACACAAATGTCGCGTCAACTACCTTAGGCCGGAATTACACAAGCATTCAGTAAACTCCACCTATAGAATTACTTATGGAAAATGTCACTATAGGAAATGCAATAAGGAAATGCATAAACTGGTTTTGAATATGTAGTTTTTACGAAACTTTACAAAAATCAGAGCATTTTCAGTACTCGATCATGATTCCGAATATGTAAAAAATAGGTATGTAAAAATATAACCTAATTGCCTTTGAAATTATTACTATAACGGTTATCAACACCGGTCGCCAGCTTGTGGCCCGTACAGAACTTGGCCGCTCTTTTTCCTACCGGTATATTACAGTTACCATATTTTTTTATAAATAATGACTACGAAGTCTGTGAAGTTTACAATGTTTCCCACTATACGGTGTCCTAAAAAAGACAAATATTATATATTTAGTAGAAGTTTTTACCTACTATAAAAATATAATTAATAAATATTACAACTGAATTTATAAAGTACTAATTAACACACTACAATCTGGTTCTTTTTTCTTTGAAGAAACTTTGCTAAATAACCACCTGCCCTGTGAGTGATCTCGTACGAAAAATGTGAAGCAATTGAGAGAGCAATGGATACAACTCGGCAAACAGCAGGGAATCCAAGTTCAATTTCAAAAGTAGAAAGATAACAAATAAATATGATTACTTACATGGATGACGCAGGACACGGATACAATTTTCTACAAACTTTGATATAGAATTGCCAATTAAAAATCATTTGGACTTTAATTTAAAAATAGAAAAAAAGAATTGTTAGCTATTAAAATAGGGGATGTAGAAATGTAAAAAGTATTTCAGTTAACTGTTGAACCAAAGATGTATATACAATAATGTCATGGACATACACAACAAGATACATGCAATAAAAAATAATGATTTATTTAAAAAAAGTTTAACAAAAAGGTGTTGCCTGATTTCTTTTATGACACTGCTCCAAATTCAAAAGAACATTTTAATGTCCAAGGAAATAATGTTTTTCTTAGTGTTCATTCAATAATGACAAAAGAAACATGTTCAAACTAGTGGGATTGATAAATGTTGTTGAAGTTTAGTCAATGTGATGTAATTCCAGCAATTATACCTAAATACATATATTTTAATAATACTTTGCATTCCATAGAATTTTGGCTAAACCAATATAAACATTTTGTTTCTATGCCTCTACAAGATAACTCAGAACTGAATATTAAGAACTGATCATTCATATTGTACTAAGTGTACATAATGTCGAAGCATTTTCATAGTAAACATAATATATGAGATAAAACTATCCAGTAGTGTGAAAAACACAGATTAATTAGTATTATGGTTCTTGCAATACCTACATAACAATTTCTCAAAACCCAATAAATATGTAATATTTTTGTGCTAATCAAATAACATATTTTGAAATCTAATGGATAGCCATGGAACTGACTCAATAATTCAATATGAAACCTATCACAACATACTTAGCCTGAACCTCACAGAATAATAAATACCAGATACAATAATCCTAGTCAGTTATAATAATTAAACTAATAATTGAATAATAACGGTGGAAATATAACCACAAAGTGATTGCGGCTGTCAGTCTGCCGACATGGCAGTGGGAAAATCTATAGTACGACTTTCATTACCAAAAATTAATCTTAAGCGTTTCATGGGAGGCAGGGGACGGATGGGACTGTGTTTGCGATGACGCTCTTTTGATCTGCGTCGCTTTTTTAAACGCCGAGCTGTTTCTGGGTCTACACCTTCTAATCGTAAAACTTCATACTCTGGTACTTCTGATACCCCACCACAATCCATAACTTCTTCCACTACAGGACTCCTCTTAACCCGCAATGTTAATTTTAAACCTCTCCGTGGTGGTGTACAAGGACACTCACTGCCCTTGTTAGAATTGTCAACTAACCATGGTGGGGCAGGATCCGATTCTTTCTTTGTTTCATCAGTTCTATTCGTAACGTCACCCTTGTGACGTTTGCTTACTTTACTACTATCATTAGATTCACTTGGATTGACATTTTCTCTAAAGTCACTAATTTCACTCTTTAAACATGCATTTGAACTTACACACTCAACATTTTCTATAGATTTTTGTTCAAGTTTTTGAATCTCTGAGTTGTCTGTCCATACATCTTCTGTTATAGACGTTTCTTCAGATTTCTCCAGAGATTCTTTAGTATCACATTCATTGTCCATAACTAATTTACTTTTACTATTATTGGATAAGATAGACTGGGATCCACAACTTTCTGTTTGTTGATCCTCTTCAATTTCATCCTTTATCATTATTTTATTACTTTCATCTTCATATACTTCAGATTCTATTTGCATAGAACTACAAATACTTTTATTTAACTTTAATTCTGAATTAGATTTAACACTATTTTTAATTTTAGAACTACAAGACTGGGTACCACCCTCGTTAAGTCTTTTATGACTTCTCAATACTATTCCAGAATGAGAATCGCGGCTACTACGTGAACTAGTGATACTACAGCATCGAGAGGGGGGTACTCTTGTCTGTGTTATGGCAGTGGTTGTGGTAGCTCCATTTAATATTTTGCTACTATCAGTTCGTCTACGCAATCGCTCACTTCTATTCGATGAAGATGATTCTCTGCTACCTTGACTTTCTTTCATAGGTCCATCAACAACATCAGCTATGCACCCTTGAGCTATTAAAAGCTCAGCATCATATCGAGTCAGCCCCTTTTGCTTCATCTCTTTCATACTTAATGGTGAAACTATATTTGAGACCTGTCTATTTGATATTCGGGGCTTTTCATTATTTTTCCCATTTTGTTTCTGACGCTGCTTAGCTTTACTCCTATTAATTCTATTGTCTGTTTCTCTAAACCTATACCTAGATGCTTGTTCGTCATTTGAAGCACTTTGCACAGAAAATGCTCCCTTGCCTCTTCTTTCACATGTTTCACATTCACAATAACAATTGCCATTACCAAAAAAATCTTCTCCATAAAAACAAGTAATTTCTTCACCAACTTCAATGTCCCTCAATACACGAACAAAAGCCTTACCACGGTCTGTAGCCTCAAATGTACAAGTTGGTCTACAATCATGGTTAATGTAAGCTGCAGGACCTAGCCATAATTGTGCACAATTTTTTCTGCAACTATACATAACTGAAAAATCATTTTTTCCTGGATGCAAGAGTTGCTTTTCTTCTTCTTCAGTCATTTCTGCTATACATCCAACTAAGAAATCAATCCTCTCATGTTTAAAAAACTTTTTTGTTGTGGAAATTTTAGCCCCTACTCTACCTTCCAAAGAATACCTATAACAAGGTTCTATGACAAATCCAGCTTTCTTATCAAACACACGGAGGTATCTACATATCTGAAAGTAAAAATAGCAAAATGTAAACTGTGAGAATAACAACCAAAAGTTTTAATTAAAATTTTGGGTACTTACATGTTCCCTTAATTTGTTTTGTTGATGTTTATTTTTACTAAAATGTCTAGGCATCCATTCACCATTGGCTAATTTGTTGTAGGCTTTGTTATAGTCTTGTGTCTGTATAAACTCTTTGATAATATTTCTTAGTTCCTCTTTGTTTGTTTTTAGTGGCCTATAGCGAATGTTCATCTTGTGTGTTGTAATGTCGAGATAAGGATCGACTATGAGAGCCGTAGCTAAATCGTCATATTCCGACAGCTCACGGGGAGTCATACCCATGGGCTGCATTTTGTGGAGCACTTGCCTCCCTGGATAAGTAGCAGATCCAACAACCATTCTGAACACCTAAACAAAGAGACAATCGAGAACATAAAATCACATTAAAGCATGGTCAAAAATGTTTTTTAACATACAACATCGTATAGCATATTTCATGAAATATTGTTTCATTATTAAATTATGCAACGAAGCAGTCTTCAACTATTATTCTCAAACAATCTTTCATCACTGTATTATAAAAGGACAAACATGGCGGACGAAAACTAAACTCAAAAAAACGACACGTCAAACATATACTTTTGCTCTCTTAACTAAATCTCTATATCAGTTAATCTTAACTCTCCAGAGTACCACCCTTAAATAACAATCTAATAAACTTACTTATTTCATTGAATGTACATGAAATTCATGTTTATTTCAGGTAACAAGCCATTTACGCTCACAACTGGATGCTCACAATAGGTTATTTCTTTTCTAAACTAAAAAACAGTTTTCTCATTTACACGCAACGTTCATTTTCAAGACATAACTCTCAAATTAGAAAATGTAATTATTTAAAATTCTGAAAAATTCAAAGAAACGCTGAAAAACAACCATGTTTTCGTTAACTTCATTCATATTACGGAGCATTTATAAGGATAATGTTCCAACTTCTATATCAATTTATACCTCTGCTTTATGTTCTAGGACATAAAAAATGAAAATACAAAAACATTTTTAAAATGTTTCAACATCAGTTGGTTGTAACTTTCATTTTATGACCACATAAAAGATTAATTAATAATTGCATTAAAAATGTATATTTGTTGAGATTGCTTCGTAAATGTATTATTATTATCTTCATTTTTAAATATGTACAAAGCAAAGAACCAAAAGAAAACGGTATTGTTAAGCTTTGACATTATCCAGATATTGTAACTATATTGTCAGAATGTTATGTACATTCCTCGTAATCAGTGAACGGGGGAAGAATATCAATGTTTATTTGAAAATTTTATATATAAAATTAAAGATACATAGCCGAAATTATTGCACGTCAGGGAAGGAGTAAAATAAAAAGTGTCAAAGGGACAGAAGTAAGCTGTCAGCTTCACAATATACCAATATTCAATCACTTCAAATTTCACACTCAAGTCCTAAACCTCGTTTTTATATAAATTTTAAGAATTACATGTTAAGAAAAACCTCTGTATTTGATACTTATTTCTTATTATTAAATAATTTTATTCCAGTCTTTATATCTTAAGATATAATTTTATATAAATATATTGGTGCAAAGGCAGCAACATGTGCTGTTTAAATTCTCATAGCTCAACAGTAACTTCAAGACTAATTTAAAAAAATTTAGTTTTCACACACTTTTAGAATCATCATATTATATAACCGAAGTGTATAGTAGTCCGTCCTGTGGAAGTGTTTAGGTAAATACATTTTTTATTCATATTTTTCTAAATGCTTGATAAGCTACTGATAATGAGCACTTGTTATCTTACCAGAGTCAATGATGGTTATTATTTTGTGTATTATTATTAATATTATCTTTTAGGTCATCTTTAACAATGGCACACTCATCAGGAAGTACAGGAAATTTGAAAAGTGGTGTTATTGATTTTGTTGCTGGATCGCTAGGTAATTCTTTTTCATAAATTTTCATTTTATTTAACCTTTTTTTTTTTCAAAATTTCGTTTTTTATAGCATAAGGGGCAAACAAGTAATCGGTGCCTTTTCATGACTAAACCCTTGCCAACTTATTAATATTACATCATATTTAAAGTGAAAGTTCTTTAAACAAAGCTATACATGTAAAAAATTACTAATATTGCATCACCAGATGTTATGTGTGACAGTGGGCTAACTAATCCCTTATTGTCTGTCCAATAATAATTAATGTCTGATTTCATCTCAATAAATTTGGTTGCTTAATGACAACTGTATAAGTATATTATTTATAAACTTCATATTTATAGAAATCGCAAAATGAAGTTTTGCAAAGCTCAAATATAATAACAACACATCTTCACACCAATTCCCTACTGGCGTAGGCAGAGGTAAGGGAGCAACACATATCACAATCCTTTTTAAATAACTTATTTAATGTGCTCTAGATATATTCCAAAAAGTAATCAAAATTATTTCCTGAAAAACGATTTTGACTGTGACATTGTCAAAATTTATCATTTTGTGGTTTTATTCAAGAAACATATTATTTCACATACATTAGCATTTCTAATTCATTTTTTTGATATTTATCAATATATATTGATCTTGAGATAGGAGATAAGCTATTATATAAATCTAAAAAAAAAAAAACTGATTTGCCTTGGCAAATCAAATAATTTACCAAAGAAATCTAAAAATGAAGAAAGTCTTTTGAGTGACGATAAACACATATCATCAATCCCATTATTCTCAAGTTATTCAAGGTTTACAAGAACACATTTTCACGGCAGCCTCTCTAATGGGGTTAGCAGATATAACGGAGTGCCACACATCACTATCCTTACATACCTACCTTGCCTCCTCTACATTTGTTAAGCTCTTCACACAAAGACACCGGTTGAGAAGACCCCCATCAGACAGTACCTGTTAAATCAGATCATGGTATGTCTCTATTTGTCTTCCCTGGTATATCTGTTTTGTTAACCTTTCACCTGCTATTCTTTCTACATGCCCAAACCGAGGTTTACAAATATAAGATAAGCTTTCTCTATCTCGTAAATATATTTATAAGAACTGCTTGTGGTCTAGTTTAGTTGTGCTCGCATTCAAACTGGACAATGACGTCAAGACATACATAAGAAAAAATGTTACTTGTGAAAATAATTGCCCTCCTTACGACTAGTTGTGTATATTTATAAGCAGATAACATGTCTTGATGTCAAATAATAGTGTTTTATTATCTTTAGGTGGAGTTGCAGTTGTATATGTGGGTCAGCCATTGGATACAGTGAAAGTAAAGATGCAGACCTTTCCACATCTCTACAAAGGCATGTATGACTGCTTGAAAGTGACTTTAAGAAACGACGGCGTACTTCGGGGTCTGTATGCTGGTACCACTCCAGCTATTATGGCGAATGTCGCCGAAAATTCAGTCCTGTTCGCTGCGTACGGATATTGTCAAAAGCTGGTTTGCCACATGACTGGCACGGAGGTACGGCTTTAACACTACAGTTCATGCCTTTATCACACGTACCAAGCACTCGGCTATCATTAACATAGCGCCGAGTATTGTCCAAGCTCTGTATTAGCTCACTCGTCATGGCAAAACATGCACTGTCTAGCAACTCGGCCGTATCCATTCTCATAAACATTCTGAATCAGCAGGATATTTTTCTTCAAATTTTGTCTCATATTCTCCTCATCCATGGTCTTATCCAAATCCGGCGTTGCTGTTTTTACAAAAATTCCATTAATTTTTCTTCTACTAATAGAATAAGTAACTTTATGTTTTTTAAAATCAATTTTCCACAATCAATCGTGTGCGAAATGAGGTTTCAATAGAACTGGCAATATTTATTTCAAAGTACGCGTGAGCAGCCTAGTCTCACTAGTGTCCTGGCCAAGTACCATTTTTCTGTCTCGCTCGCTTGCCTGTGATCAAGGCATAAACCATCAAATAATTCATAATATTTGTTTCGTTGTGCCAGTTCTGATTGCTTTGTTATAAAGTATTTGATGGAGCAACCCGTTCCAGTTTGCCGTGGCTACACTTTCAGTAGTATGTGATAGTCCAACCACTAAACCACGGGACTAATCAAAAGGGTGACCAGAAAATGTAATAAAAAATCTGCAAATGTTTTATGTTGGTATGTCGCTATTGAGCTCCCAAGTGTCACTAAAGAATGTTTTTAACCACAGTCAGACAAGTCAAAGATTTTCGACAAACGACGAGATCAAAACAGCAGTAGACGCATATTTTGACTCTAAGGAAGAATCATTTTTTTCAACAGTCTTAATGCTTTAAATGGGGGAAACAAAGAGCATCAAACTTGATGGGGATTATGTGGAAAAATAAAAATATAATGATCTACTATGTGTTTATTTTCTTGGTCGGCCGAATAATGTTCAATCCAACCTCGTAGCTTATGTGAGTAATACTAAGGTACCGAACGAATATTATGAAAATTAGATAATTATGTCACATCTCTGGTGGCCATATTTTCTGAAAATAACGAGACTAAATTGGGCAGTGTTCACAACTTACATAAGCAATATTTTTAATTGTAGTGTTATTAGTTATGTAAGGCCATCACTACACTGTCCTTAAAAATATCAAATCTTTTAGCAATCACGCTGTATACATAGTGTTCCTATGTATGAAGTACCGTGCCTTGTAAAATAAGTATGTATATCTCAAAGTTTATTTCTTTTTTTTTTTGGTTTGCTTAAAATTTGAAGGGATTTTCGAATTTAATAAGTGCATCAGAATTTTAGGAACAGGTGGATGTAGTGCCATGCATGGTGCATGGCACTACATCCACCTGTACAACCGAATTGTGCCGGCACGACCGGGGAGGTACCTCTCGCTCACTTGATACAGGCGTGAAGTGACAGCGTCGCCGTCGCATCTGCGTAACAATTATGCGAATGTCCATGCACATCGATAGTCACCAAAAGGCTCCGAGTGCTCGTTTGCCCCTTATGCTATAGAAAAAAAGGAATAAATAAAACCTTGTTTCCTTACATTCGTTTTTCAAATCTGTTCCAGACAAAACATTACGTTATAAATTAAATTTTATATCGATGTTATCGTTTCAGAGTATCGATAAGCTATCGACAATGGGTAACGCGTCCGCTGGATTTCTGGCGGCGTTTTTCTCATCGTTCACCCTCTGCCCGACGGAACTGATCAAGTGCCAGCTGCAGGCGATGAGGGAGGTCAACGTTCAAGGAGCACAATCAGCTGTATGATTGATTTGGGTATTTTTCAAACATTTACCATTTGCGATATCGTTACTGGTGTGCATATAGATATATACTTTCCCATGCTCATAAACGCATGTAAGTAGTTACAACTATGCTTTTTATCAATTAGTTGTATTTCTTCAAGGCTTCTGCAGAAGCTTGAAGAAGTGTACCAAGTAGGAGCAAATATGCGTTATATCATTGAAATCATTTAAGTCCTTCATTAGCTCATCCATCTTTGTAGCTTGCTTGTGTCTGTTTTGCCTGTTCATTGAACTAAAAAGTATCAAAATCCTTCCATCCTTTTATCACATTGTAAGTACAGTTGGTAGCATTAGCGGTATCCATTCGGAGCTATAGATGATATATCGTCCTTAATCTCGTAATATTACATAAATAGTACACACAATCGTTGGGAAAGCCATGGACCGTGGCCGCCATAGGGTTGACGAAACTACGGGAAGAAAAGTAAAAAAAAAGTACTTGATAGACAATTGACCTTTTATAACAAAATATATGCCAATCCCGTAAAATTATGAAAACGATGTATTTGTATAAGCGATTAGTTTATTATTTAGTAGGCATTATTCGTTTGGATGATGCCTTTATTTAACCCTCCTGGACCTACCTATGACGTACGTACTTCTTGAAATTTGATGTAAACCAGTATACTTATGTCAATACTAAATTAGTATGCTTTTGACCCTCCGCAGTCGACTCTTCTATGAACTGGAATCGACAGTCGCTCGCTATCGAAAGGTTGGCCATCACTGCTTTATAAGTCTTGTCTACCCAATGAAAGGCAATGTAAAAACCAGAAATAGGGCTTAATAAATCTATATAAATAATAATAATAAAGTAATCTCGTTTTACTACGTATGCTATGTATACATTTTATGTGAGTGCGCAAAAGGACAGGAACACGTGTTTCCACAGACCACGATAAAAGTATTTGCTATTGCGTACAATGTATTTTATACGCTTGGGAAGTGCATCATTACGACCCTGAGTACGTACCTGAGTATATTTTCTGCGCCGTAATTCATTCTAGGGAATCCTTGAAACTGGGGTGCCGAAAGTGTGATAGGTTCTGAAAAGAATAACTCGGAAATCGCGCGTCCAGTAATTAAAATACTTGTGGCGATCACCAAGCGCAGACGCCGCAATAATTATTTTGTCCATATATTATCAAAACTTGGCTTAATTATTTGTATTTTGTGTGAAATTTTCGTAAGCTCAGTAGGTTGGGGTGCCGTATTGCTCTATTTCTAGTAGCACGGAACGCCTCGAGCAAAAAGTAGAGCAGAACTGAATCGAGTTACTGTAACCGGTGTCAGCTTTTACCTCAAAAACGGTGGGAAGAGGGCAAAAAATTAAGGATTTATGTCTCTGTTATTATATGTCACATTTGTACTACATGAGGTGCGTTGACGTACTCACGCAACGGGGGCGAGCGCAGGGAGGTATTCTGTGCCTAATGGCTGTAGCTCATAGCCTAAAATACACATAGTTATGTACTTTACACATATAATATAACAAGTCAGACGAGCAGTCGGTGCCTCATACACGCATTACTGTTATGCTCATACGGTAACCTCCTTCCCTCCTCCAATGACCATGTTGTTGTTACGAATTTATTTTGGACATCACTCGTGATATCGAATCACCTATTCCAATGAACAACAACGACGCACCTTCACGTCAGTGTAGGCAGAGAGAAATGTGTGTGTACTCGTAGTTTATGTAACAAATATTATTTGTTCTGCTACATGTTATCTTATCTACTATCAGATGTATTACTACACTAATCACTGGAAATACCCCCCGGCTATTATTTTACTAATTAGATAGCAGATTAAATCGATATTTTTTATTGTATCTTGTGGTGGTCAAATTGAAATTCGCAATGTTATTGTTGCTTCCGTGCGATTTTTTTCGGAAGGACCTAACGCTGTCGCCGTCGCTATTGCAATCACCACAATATTTCAACGGAATATCGAAGACCTTCTCGTCTTCTTGCTCTGGGAAAATCTTAAACTGTAGCGCTCGTATTTTGTATAGATAATGGAGACTAGAAACCTAACATAAAAGTACACAAGCGTGTCGCTATTCAGTCGCAGCAAAGACGCCTGAACGTCCTCTCCGAGGCACGTAATGACACCGTCAACTGCCGGAATCCAGATTGTCTTTAGAAATAAAACAATTCATGGTCTGCGGCATTTTGCTTACCAATCCACCAACGGGACAGTCGAGGAAATGTTATACCGGCTACTGTAGATGCGGCCATTTTTTTGTTGACGTGGTAACCTCTTGTAAGTCGATAACGTTAGCTGCATGTACGAAAAAGTAGGGCGTGCTAGTAACGGTTAGAGGCATAGTACATTGTCGATTGAGCGGAGCCTGCATGCTTAACCTTCATCGGGTGTTGTGGTCACAGATCAATCAGAGATCCATTTACACGTAAAGTTATATCATCTTTAAAGCCACTCAAAGACATCTCGCGACTTGAGACTTTTTTTATAGTATACGAGCCAAACGAGCAATGGGACTTTTTTTTGCTGAGTTTCAATGTCCATAACATCCGCATACATTTTATGCCTTCTACATAAACTGCACGCAACGCGCCATCGGCTACTCATAAACCGCCGTAGTCATTCGAACTGTTAAGGCTGGACAAGCGCCGCCAATCAGTAGGTAGGTCCCTCCGAAAAAAAAACATAAACCGCACGAAGCAATATCATGTTCATCATGTGAGACAGAGAGAGAGAGAGATCCTGTTAGTGTCGACCCGCTTAGAGGCGCCAGCAATGGCAGTACCTCTTACTGACACTATTTGTAGCAGACTTGTAAATTCAAAACTTCACCGGCACCATCCCGATGTTCCCAAGTCCTCTATTGTACGTTTTAAGTGCATTTTTTCCCACGCACTACTTCTTTATGCAATCAGCTACCCCCTTCGCTATTCCCGGACCGATACGACTTAGGAATCTTCGCAATGTATCTGCTAGTCCTCTGGTGTTGCTGATGTCTATTTGCGTTGGTCATCACTTATTTACAAGTGACCTGTAGCAAGTGATGCTATAAAAAACCAGTTTTCACCATTTCAGATGAAAGTGACCCCTATACAGCTAACGCAGCAGATATTTAGACAGTATGGCATACAGGGTCTATTCAGAGGTCTCGTGCCGACTATAATGAGAGAGATGCCGGGGTATTTCTTCTTCTTCGGAGGATATGAAGGTATTTTTGAGTTTTTGCAATATTATTATTTTTTTATTGTAAGGAGCTAGAGACGACACGTTGTACTTAGCTTGCGCTCGATAGGAGCACTTATTGACAACTTTGTGATTAATTTTATCTATGGGTCTATGATGATTTCTTCGGGCAAAAACTACGGAAAATATTCGAACAAAGATGTGCACAGATGATATATAATCTGGAACATATCTGAATCTCTTTTTAATTACTTCCTATATTTTAAGTTTAATGTACTCCTACTTTGTTCTGATTGAATTCGTTCCGTGTCCCAAGAGAATTTAAGCTTTTCGCTCGGTCTTTCTGTGATAACATCAAAGGATCGCAAATAGACCGAGCTGTCGCTGTCGATCCTAGCGACACATGAGCAGCAGTGGTGGGATAGGGTGGTTGGTCGAGCCCGGTTACCTGAATCACAGGCTACTTTCAACGACCGGCTGGTACAGTGGCGTCATAGCTCTACGGCTAGTAAGCCGTCCCCTGCTCGACATAGGCCTCTCTCAATGAACGCCAAGACGACCGATCTCCTGCTACTCGCATCCATCCCGGCTACTGCACGGAGATCGTCTTCCCACCTGGTGAACGCTCGACCAACACTTCGTTTTCCTAAACGCGGCCTCCACTCCAGAACCTTACTTGCCCATCTGCCATCTGTTCTTCTGAGTGTGTGAACAGCCCATTGCCACTTCAGCGAGCTTCTTTGTCGCGTGATATCGGATACGTTAGTTCTCTGCCTTATGACTTTGTTACGAATTCTGTTGGACAGAGAAACACCCAACATAGCACGTTCAATAGCCCGTTGGCACAGCAAGGCACAGCGGCTGATTGTACTCATGTGTATTTTGTACGACTTGCCTTATGGTAAAAATGAGGTCCATGGTGCTAAATTATCTGCGAAACCGAGCCTGCTCCGGTGGCTGGAATCCGTAAAGCTTTGTGGTGAGACGGTTCGTCAAGACTATTGAGAACAACTTGTAAATATGACCGAGAAGTGAAATTTTGAAGAAGTGATTTGTCACCCTTCTTAAAAAAACAAAACAACGTCACTTCCAGGCCATGCCTTGAGAGGTACGCCCTGCTGAAGGACGAAATTGAAACTCTTTTTTAGCTCTCTTAATACAGGTTCGCCTCCTGCTCTAAGTAGCTCGACTGTAATTCCGTCCCTCCCCGGGGCTTTTCCCCCTTTAAGCTGCGCAGGAGCCATACTAATTTCATTCACGCTGACATCCGGCAGATCGCCTGACAAATGTCGTGTTAGGCTTGCACGCGGATCGCTGTTTAGGATATCGGGATGGGGAGCGTGCGACGTATACAACTTGCTATAGAAACCTCCGATCTCAGATAAGATCCCAGGCTTAGAAGAAACAGTAATCCCAGAATCAGTCCTAACCTTTGTCAGATGGATTCTTCCAAGCTTCTTCACAAAAACCTTCGACCCTCTATTCTGCTCAATGGCTTCGGTAACCCGTTGCGTATTTGAGCTGGGAAAGTCTCGGCGTATTAGTTTGCGGTATCGCTTTGAAAGAAGCTTGACATCGACAGACGTAACTTCTTCGTGTGTATTAAGCATATTTCCGTTGTCTAGTACCTGTAACACAAGTCCTTTCGGTACCACAGGGCAAGGCTGACGTGGTCCTTTTCAATCCACAGATATTATTATTATATTGCTCTTTTCCAAGAAAAAAAAAACAGTAAATACTCTGCTTTTTTCTAATGAAACAAAAAAATAATTTTTGCCTGCCTTGCCTGCGCAATAACTAGTAATTTAGTGTGACTTTTCTCAGGTACGCGGGAACTGCTAGCGAAGCCGGGTCAGTCGAAGGACGACATCGGATTCGTCCGGACGATGGTCGCCGGCGCTGTGGGGGGGCTGGTGCTGTGGACGGTCATATTCCCCTCTGACGTCATCAAGTCGCGCATCCAGATATCCAGCGAGAAACAAAAGTTTCTGGCTGTAGGGATGGACATAGTACGGAAAGAAGGTATAACATATTTAAGCATTCATATTTCGGTTGCATTCATATTCATGCCGCGGTAGCATGTGAGCGAGAGGTACAGGACTTACCTCTCGCTCATATGCCGCCGTAAAATGACGACTTCGGTGTCGCGTTTCGTGCAGTTTGTGATTAGCCTGTGGCCCCTTGGAGGAGAGAAGAAAAGGGGGCAACGCATCTGCACAGTATAACATTATTTATGACAGAACCGGTTAATTTGTTTCGCCGACTTCTAGGACAAGGCTAGGGTTGAACCGGTGGTGGATTTATTTGCCAACGTTCAATTATAATTTTATTTTGAATAAAAGCACTTTCTGTTCATCGTAGTAATTTTTATAATTTTATTTTGTATAAAAGCACTTTCTGTTCATTAATTATTCGGATGTTTACGGGCGGTGGTAGTCATAAGAATAACAAAAATACCAAATATTAATTTCTATATTTGTTCCAGGGGTTATGGCTCTGTACAACGGTCTGAAGCCGACTTTAGTGCGCACGATACCAGCGACTGCTGTCCTCTTCGTCGTCTACGAATATTCCAAGAAGCTAATGCATCAATCGTTCGGCGACTGATGATGCAATGTTATCAGTGTTATTATGAACCAAAGAATAAATTATATTGATCATTGAATGACTTTGATTCAGTGACTTTAGAACTCATTACGTTTCCTTAGTTACACATTCAGTGAGTTTAGAACTCATTACAGCGTTTCCTTGGTCACACATTCAATGGCTTTAAAACTTATTATAGCGTTTCCTTATTCACACATTCAGTGGCTTTAGGACTCATTATAGCGTTTCCTTAGTCACACATTCAGTGGCTTTAGATCTCATTATAGCGTTTCCTTACTCACACATTCAGTGAGTTTAGAACTCATTCTAGCGTTCCTTAGTCACACATTCAGCGAGTTTGGAACTCATTATAGTGATTACTTAGTCACACATTCAGTGAGCTTAGATTTATATGTGCCCTTATACAGCCTGAACGGCTCGACCTTGAAGTGACCTTGACGACGTGAAGACACCTTTAGATTCGACTTGATAACGCAAGTGCCACTGGGTACAATATAATGTTAAACTACGCAGTCAAGTTTTTGAAGTAAAACTTCTTCAAGCACGCTTGACTTGGGAAGTAAGCTAATTAATGTGACGAAAACATTACGAAAACGAGACCAACGGACGCTAATAAAGATATTTGAGTAAGCGAAGATAGAAATAAAGAAAGTAAGCGTTCGTATAATACTGACTGACTGACTGGGCAGGAGAGTTGCAAGCACATATTTCCTTTCTCTCTTTCACATAGCTTGTTACGTTAAGTATGTCTCAAGAAGTTTTACTTTTGTCGTCTGGTCTAAAATACTCTTAATTTCGTTTTTCGATTGTTCTGTCTTGGTGTGCAGTTTAAAAACAGTGTTTTAGTTTTAATGCCTTTAATTATTATAACAATACTGACGCAGTATACATACATCATATAGAAAATTTATAGGAAGTTATTAAAGTGATAAGATTATAAATATTATGCGACGCACACCGAAGCAGTAAGTTAGGATGACTTCTATTAAATGTCTTGTCACTAAATTGTTGTTTCACTTTATCGGGTCTTACTTTCCCCACATTACTTCAATAACCCGATAGACTTTGTGAAAAAAGGGTACTTCAGTACCCTTCCCACTTCGAGAAAAGGGGAAGGAGAAATTTTTGTAGGAGAACTCGTAAGTTTAATTTTGAAATTAATGGAAAAATGTGTGTTGTGCAGTATGTACTTAACTATAGAAACCGTCTTTGGCACACATAATAATGTGCATAAATGTGTTACAGGACCAACAGACCGACAGTTATGCCATTAATATATACTGTAATAGGCACCATCCCTGGCATTCACATCATAAGCGAATAAACGGTCAATACAAGCAAAAATTGGACTATTGGAATGTCGTAAATGGGTTCCACAGGATGCAGCGCCAAATAAGACCCCAGTTAAAAACACTAATACACTAGAGAGAAGCAGTAAACACTTATGCTTGTCTTCACCAAATGTCACCTCCTTACATAATTGCAAGACGTCGTATGCTGACCTACAAAAAGATTTAATACAATTTACATTATGAAACCCATATTCAAGTGAAACTGAAATGACAATGGCAAATATACAGATTATAAGGCGACCTGTGCCGAGCGACGTACGTACTCACATGACCTGCTACCATTGGCAAACTTAGACGTTAGGGAAGTAATCGAAGCGGAGCCTCGCGAGGCCTGACATTTCTGTTTTGAAAGACAGCAACACATTTTCCTGCCAGTTCTCTTATGGAATATGCAGAAAGAACAAACACGCCGTGATGTTAAATTCAAGCCGCGATTCGCGACACTGAATGCATTCACTCAAGCGACGAGTACCGAAGTGCGAACCGTGCTTACAGATTTGTCTTGTTTCTTCCATATTCAAAGAACTCTACTGATAAATTGAAGAAAAAATGTCTGCTACACCTATGTAGAACTGCTATGCCTACGCAACGTTACTATGCCCGTAGCGTTGCCAGGCCTACATAGCACTGCTATGCCGACGCAGTATTGCTACACCTACGGAGCATTGTTACGACTACGCAGCATTGCTACGACTACACAGAATTGCTACGACCATGCAACATAGCTACGTCTGCCCAGCATTAAAAGTAGTTGTAGCAGTAGCATGTAAAGCAAATGTGTCCGAAAAACAACATTTTCACTATAAACATGTGATTTACCTGCAGCATCTATTGTTATAGCAGTAAATTCTATCCGTTTCGTCGGTAACTCTTTGCAGTTGCTGTTGAGCTAGGGCTATAATAGGACATTTCTTATGTAGTATATTAGCCATTATCCCTTTAGAGTCTAAGTCACAATTGCATATTGGAGACTCCATCGTTCTTTCATCAGACAGTTCAACTTGTGGTGCCGTAAAGCCTTCTACAGCACTGCCCGCATCCTTTTTGTACGACTTTCTTGTATATCTATAGATGTTTTGCATAATAAATTCGTCTGATGACATTTAGAAATTAGGGTTAGTGCGTCATTCACGCGGGGAAAAAAAGAATTATGTCTACATGTTATGACAGTAACAAGTAAATTTAAAAAGTTATATTATTTTTATACAAGCGTGTATTAAAAAAGCATCTAGGCTCAGAGTCCTTATCAAGACAAATTTAACAAACAAACACTATAAGTTTTATATAGTTTACTAAAAAGCTCCTACGGCCACCTTCCAGTTCCATTAAATGACCCTGGATGTCGTCTTATTAAACAGTAAATATTGCAAATATTAATAAGTGCCAAATAAAAATATCTAACGCAAATTATATTTAAGTTTAGGAATTCCGGGTTCTAGTTAAAGGACATCATGATGTATTAAGAGATCTTATAATTGTTCAGATAAGCTTTTATACTTAGAGACTTTTATTACGAGGTGGTGCCATGATTCATTGCATGACCCCTCGCTCAATCATATCTATAGACTTTCGTGTCGTGTGACCGGGAGTGTAGGGAAGAAACGCATATGCGGATATTCATGGCGTCGGTAGTCCAGAAAAAGTGAACCTACCCTAGATTTCATTGTTTATGAACATTTTCACTTGTTAAGTAATTTA
>JAFELO010000165.1:238834-252660 GCA_017140195.1 Eumaeus atala
GCATAAAGTCTAATATCTAAGAAGATGGCATTCATTTCATAGGTAAGCTAATTTCATGTGTATAAATTTCTGAAAATAATTTATTTAGATCTCAACTTATTTATTATTACTAATTTACACTGTAAATAATGACAGTCTTTTATCATTCCTTTCCCTTCTTCAAATGTAATAAATTATTGTTATTCTTGTCATTGACAATTGTGACGTGTAAACAGTGTTGTATCACAATATATAGTGGGATTGAAGGAAGGTCTATGAAGAAAGTTGATGGTAGCACGTGTTTGTGATTGATCTTCGAAATTTGTCGATTCTTTGTGTTTACATTTGTTTTGTTTGAGTGTTTTGTGTAGCTTTTTGTGTTGCTTTTTGTGTATTTGTGTGTGAAAGGTAAGTATCTTTAATACTATCCCGTTAAAGATTATTTTGGACGAACATGTCGATTCCTCTCAAGCTTCCTGATCCTGCCTCTGTGGCCTCTTCCGGGAACTGGTCGCTTGGCCTGTTGACGGGGGAGGTTATGGAACATACATCCCAAAGTACCAAACGGTCACATGTCATTGATGAGGTTCAGGCTCCTCTGCCTAAAAGGATTGTTCCTCCATCTGCACCTGTACAACAGGTGTACAATCACCCAAGCTTATTAGAGTCCAAGAAGTATACAGAAGCAGATATAGGACCGTTTATTGTGCATGTTTCCCACTCAGAAGAACATCCTTCTCCCGGTGCTTTCATAAACCCTATTAAATTCGGTCAAGTTATGACAAACTCTCGAGTTTAGTGTATTAAAAAGGACGGAATAGCTAAGGTTTGGTAGAAATAGGATTAGTGTAGAATTTTCGTCACCAAAAGCTGCCAATGAGTTTCTCTCTAATCCTGTTTTACTATCAAACAAGTTCACGGCCACTGTTCTCACTTACAATGTTACTCGTATGGGTGTCGTTCGAAATGTTCCCACAGAGATGTCCATGGACGAATTTATTAGTAATACTAATGTCCCAGATGGTTGCGGATATATTCTAAAGGCTAGACGTCTTAACCGAAAGTCCACAATTGATGGTAATACTGTTTGGATCCCACCTGGCTCAGTTGTGTTGACATTTAATGGTCAGGCTCTTCCATCCAGAGTTTTCTGTCTATACACTGCCTTACCAGTAGAACTGTACCAATTCCCCACAATCCAGGGTCTTAGCTGCTGTCGTTTTGGTTATGTAGCTGACAAATGCCGATCAAAGCCAAAGTGCTTCAAATGTGCCAAAGAACACACATGTAATGTCACTTCACTTGAAGCCAAGTGTTCAAACTGTGAAGGATCACACTTGCCCATAGATAAGTGTTGTCCTGAACATAACAGACAGAAATCTATCAAATCCACCATGGCCCAAGAAAATATTTCATATATAGAAGCCGCATCACGTTTCCCTGCAATAAACCGAGCATATTCTGATGTTACTCGTACATTTTCTCTCACCCTCCCAGATCCCAAGTACCCTTGACCTTAGATCACTTAGAGCCTTCCCAACCTTCCCAATCTTACCGCCGTACAATAATTTCTTCTCCTAAACCTCGAATAGCAGCTTCCTCTCATGGATACGACCGTAAAGCTCATGAGGCCATCATAGCTCAACGAGATCCCCCATTTTCTGCCAATGGGACTGCCCTTCATAGGACAAAGGAGTCTGGGGACAACCTTATGCTTAACCTTATTGATTTACTTATTAATATGCTTTCAAAAATGAACGATTTCCCTTTACCCGACCACGTTGCCAATAAAGTTAGCCAACTCATGTGAGTCATCCAAGTTCCCACTAATTCAATGGAATTCACAAAGTATTCGTCCTAAAGTTCATGAAATTTTTAATTTATATAATCTGCATAAAGCACTTGTATTTGCTGTTTCGGAGACATGGCTGCTTCCCAACTCCCAGTTTCGGATAAGGGGCTTTTCATGTCTCCGAGATGACAGAGCTGATGGTTATGCAGGTGTGGCTCTGACCATAAGATCAGGCCTTCCTTTTTCACGTTTGTCTCTTCCAGAAATCCCTTCTGGTATTAATGCTGTTGCTGCCTTAATTCAGGATGTCTCTGTACTCCTGATATATATTCCTAATCCATCTGTAGTCCAATCTAGTGATTTAGTTCCTCTTTTTTCTTCCGTACCTGGTAAGTTCCTAATTTTAGGGGATTTTAACTGGTGGCAGTTACCTTATGTGGGGCAGTTACCTTATGTGGGGTGATTCGTTGGATATTATCGACAATCTAAATTTATGTTTATTAAATGATGGTATTCCTACTCGTTGGACCCGCCCTTATCAGAACCCTAGTGCATTAGACTTATCCTTCTGCTCCCCTTAAACAACCTTAGCTCTCTTTTAGATTGGAGAGTTTTACATTATTCGAGCGGTAATGATCACCTTCCTGTCCTTATTACTAATCCTTCCATTTCTTTCAATAGTTTCAATAAAACTCCTCTTTTAAAATATCAACTGTCAAAAGCAAAATGGGATATCTTTGCAACTGATTGTGATTCTAGTGTGAGTTCTTTGCCTAACATTAATATCGGAAGTTTAGAGTTCTGCTATGATAATTTCACTTCATGTCTGTCGTCTTCAGCAGGTAAAAACATCACACTCAAAAAACATGCCTCATTTAAACCTTCTCCACCTAGGTGGGATGCGGAATGTAGTGGCATGGTTCACCAAAGGAAAAAAGGTGAGGAAACATATTGTTTGTTTATGACAATGGATAATTTCCTTGTCTTCAAAAGAATATCAGCCTTGGCAAAGCGGCTTTTTAAAAAAAGCCGCTTTGCCAAGTTGGTTATCCTTCTGTAATTCTATTAGCCCACGTACCCCTGCAGTTTTATTATGGAGACAAATGAAACGATTTCGCCGTGCCTTTTTAGTAAGAAACTTACCAAGCAATGTCCCAAATCTTTGGTATGAAGGATCTCTATCAATCCATTAACTGTCCCGAAGTACTGCATGTAAAAGACTTGATGATCCATTTTCAATGTCAGAACTTCTTTCTTCTTTGGATATCCTTAGAAATACTTCTCCTGGTCTAGATGGCATTCCTTATGTCTTTATCACAAAATCTGGCTACGATTCAAAATCATTCTTTCTAAATCTTATTAATATTTTTTTTCAATTGGGTCATGTTCCTCCTTCATAGAAAAACCAGTTGGTACTTCCTATACTTAAGTCTGGTTAAGATCCAAAATTAGATTCTTCTTACCGTCCATTGCCCTTTTCTCTTGCCTATTTAAAATTATGGAACACATTATTAAAGCCCGCCTTGTATGATTCGTGGAAAGTAATGACTTGCTGGCTAAACCCCAATTTGGGTTCAGAAAAGGTTTGAGTACTAATGATAGCTTAGCCATCCTTTCCACTGACATCCGCATAGCATTTTCTAAGAATGAATTTCTCATTGGTGTGTTCTTAGATATAGAAGCTGCATATGCTAACGTGGTTCTTCCTTTGCTCAGAAACAAATTGTTTAAACTGAACATCCCAGAGAAACTGTGTAATTTCATCTGCAGCTCACTCATGGACCGAACAATAGAGATCCGTTATGGAGGTCTTTCGTCTTTGAGACGTGTATGGAAAGGTCTTCCTCAAGGCTCAGTCCTCAGCCCCTTATTATATAACATTTACACTTTGGATCTTGTGCAGTCAGTTACTCCCTTTTGCAACATTCTACAGTATGCCGATGACGTCGTCATATTTTCATCATCTTCAAACATTGCCATTATTCAAAATAACATAAATCAAGCTCTATTTTACCTAGATCAGTGGCTTATATCTCATGGTATGTCGCTTTCTCCTACTAAAAGCTCGGTAGTAATATTTACGAGAAGAAGAATTATCCCTTATATTGACATAGTGTACCAGGACCATCCAATTTCAATCAGAAATAAGGTGAAATTCTTAGGAATTATTTTCAATTCCAAATTGTCCGGCACTCCACACATCAATCACATTGTCCAAAAGTGCCAATCCAATGTTAACATTCTTAGATGCCTTTCGGGTGTTTGGTGGGGGGCACATCCATTATCTCAAAAATTACTTTACAATGCCATTGTCCGAGGCGTAATTGATTATGGTTGTTTTCTCTTGGAACCATGTAGCAAGGTTTCTCTAGGAAAATTAGATAAAACTCAATATCAATACTTACGCATAATACTAGGAGCCATGAAATCTTCCTCTACGAATGCTCTCCAGGTAGAAGCTCTCGACTCTCCATTGTTTTTACGCAGACAATTTTTATCAGATCAGAAAGAGCAGAAATTCTAAATATATATCTATTTAGAATTTCTGCTCGTTCTGATCACCCTCTTGTACTAAAACTTCAAAATTTGATTGATCTGATGGTCAATAACAAATATTGGCATAAATTAAATACCCCTTGTTTAATTAAGAGTTTTCAAAAATTAACTAATCTTCCGAACCCTTATTTCTCATGTTCTCGTTTTCCAATTTTTCACACGACATATGACGTTTTGTTGTATCGTCCTCGGATTCTATAAAATTTTGGTGTGTCCAAAATTGATTCAGGTTCTAATTCAATTTTTAATGGTATTATAGAGAAGGATTGGAGTGACTGGCTTCCTATATACACAGATGCCTCCAAACTTTCACTTGAAGGCCATGTGGGTTCGGCAGTTTGGATCCCAAATCTTCCGACTTTTCTCTCTTTATCCTTTCAAGCTCTCAATTCTTAAACGTAGCCCTAAAAGCGCGTGTATCCATTAAACATTTGCGGAGTCTACTAGCAATCAAAATAATCATCTATCACACTATCTTAGTCATTCCACCTTCATGTAGATATAAGAATAATAATATTTTTTGTGGACGAATCACACCACGTTAGTCTAGATCATATTGAGTAGGTACCGCAAGGACTCCACAATGATTCAAAGCCTTATCGCGGCGGTTATGCATAGTAGCCTGGGGTGAACCCAGGCGAAGCCAATTGAACCGAGAGGGGTCTTTGCTCCCCTCTTATAAGAAGAGGGGGCTTAAAGATCAGAAGGAGGAATCGCTCTCGGTACCCCTCTTATAAGAAGAGGGGACCTTAGAGCAACAGGAGGTGGCGCTTTTGCGCACGGGGCAAGGGGCGAGGATGGGAACACATTGCACTGTCCCAAAGTCGGTGGGGTTGTCCTTTATATCATGTGCCGCGACTCCCACACATCACTGGACCCCACCCAGGGCCGGTGAAGGCGCGTAAATACGTTCCCCACGTCAATAAAAAACAAGTACCGTAAGGTCGCTGCAGCTACGGCTCTGGCCAGCGAACCCCCAGGGGAACTCGTGGCGGAGGTTCTTGCCGTGAGCTACTCCTATGTCTCGGATAGGAAGGCTCTCGATTTGAACCCCACGTGCGACGAGGTCCTGCGGGTCCGCCGGTCAAGGCATGTGGCGTGTAGCGTTGTGGGGGGAAGACCTGGCGCGGCAGCCGTACGGCACAGATATAATGGCTGCTTTGCACCCGGTCCGCGAGCGGTAGATGCGCCGCAGGCGCAATACCCTCACCTTTCGTCTGACGCAGATGCTCACCGGGCACGGTTGCTTCGGTGAGTATCTGTGTCGAATGGCCCACAGCGACGACTTGTTTTCACGATTGCGGAGCAGGCGATGGCTTCCTTCTACGAGACTGTCATGTCCCAGAAGGAAGCCGACGAGCGGGTGAGAGAGGATGCTGCTGATGCGAGTATGAAGGAGGCGCTATCTGCAGCGTCTCCAATAGTTAGGCCTGAATGGGAACCCGAACCATAACGGTGACACAGTGTCGTGTGGACTGTACTCTTTTCGCCGGGCCAGTCTGTGACTGGAGGGATCCTATTGCCTGCAGATCCGGGACTCTCCATTAATAGCGGCTGAAGGCTCCCGTAGGGGTTTAGTTGTTGTTGGTATTGCTACCCAATTGCCGAGTCCAACATAGCTCAGGGGGCCTAACCGGGTTCCCAGTTGTCAAGCGTAAATGCATTCCCTTTCGTCACCAAAGAAAATAGGTACGGTAAGGACTTATGGTACAGGCACTAGACAATTATGTTTATTTTTTATAATTTTAAGAAATATTGTAGTTTAAGGTTTTTGTTATGCAAACAAATGTTTTACCTACACATAAACATCATTGTTCGGGCGGGATCCGTAACTGCTGCCGTAGCACGCGGAACAAACGCCACATTTATGTCATTATGAGGGAATATTGAGTTAGCGAGAGGGAGATTTCTTTCCACGCATAAAGAAATACGACATTATAATATATAATATTATAACAATATCTGTGGACTTATCACACCACGTTAGAATAGAACGGAATAGAAATATATTTATGCTTCACTACAACACAGACAAAGTAAACATAGTATACAAAATAAAAAGAAAGATCTTATACTGTAGGCACTTAGATAGAATTATTGTGCACAGCAATGCGCTGTGAGGAGTATAGAATGGGATGTCACTCGGCATACGACGGAGAATTTACATTCACCGCCGCCGATTATTCAGTTATCTCTCAGGGTTGAGACGGGAGGCAATGACAACTGACACGTTCAAATATTTCGTCGCATTACAAAATCAATATAAAACACATTATATTATGTAACACATATACATACATACGTGTGACACATGCATTTAGGTACAAAAACAATTATATATTATGATAATTGTGTTGTGTTGTAACAAAGTTATAACCAAATTCATAGCGATAGAAATACTCAGTATATACGCTCACCCGGTTCACAATTAACCATTCTGTTCGATACACAATGTCACAACATGTGTTGATTAGGTAGGCATTTAGATAAAGAACAATTCTTCCATGGGAGTCGGCAGGTTGCGTCACACGTTTATGTATATTATAATAAATTATGTCTGCGTGAAAAACGTCTTATTCGTAGTAATTAGTAGGTAGTGATATTGTAAAGGAATAGTTTGCCCCTACTAAAGTCATCGATATAAGGTTAGTATGCCTAGGAGTATTATTTTGAAATTATATTATTGTTTTAAAGTTAAACTGTATGTATATATATATATATATATATATATAATTGTTAAATTGTATATGTAACAAATATGCTTTATACGTGGTTTTGAATTTATTTACATTTTTCAGAGTTCGCACAGGTGGTGGCAAATTAATCCAACACTTTGAGGCCATGCAGCGGAAACTACCCCGGAATGCTGCCGTTCTGTGAAGCCATGTAACGAGCATGTAAGCTAAACATCGCGTGGTCAGAGTGAGCTGTTTACCGCAAGCCCACTGAAGTCTGACGAACAGGTATGGAGGTGTTCGATACCTAATGACGCCGAATAGCAACGTGGCGAAGTGTAGTTGTATTCCTTGGTCCATTCGGAGTATCTTGGCGTTATTGAGAAATGGTGGAACATGTTTGCGTGGTGGTACATCGAAGCAGTCATGGCCTAAATTAGACAGAATTAATGATTCGCATAATTTTATACGGAGGTCAATGGGTAAATATTTTTTTTAATATATAAAACTTTTAGCCTATAAAGCAAATTACTGATCAAATCATTTTTAAATTTTCATCACTTATTATTCCTAATTTTCGCCACTCGATCAGTTTTGTCGTCCAACATTTTGATGACAGTACAATTTTGGAACATTCTCCATATTCGACTTTTGGTACCGAGCAAGATGTACTTAGTTTTATTTGGATTAAGTATAAGCGTGTTAACATCACACCAGATAGCAATACGGTATAGATCCTCATTTAATTTTACTATTGTGTCGCCTATATCATTAGGTGTGCATGACATGTAAAGTTGTATGTTGTCCGCGTAAATGTGATATTTGCAGTATTTTATGTGAATGACAATGTCCGCACAGTACAACGCGAATATCAATGGACCTATTATGGAGCCTTGAGGAATCCCTCTGTTGGAGGAGCTGAGGTCCGATAATATTGTAGATCCATCATCTTTTCGCAATTCAACTACCTGCGCTCGTTCACTAAGATAGCTAGGAAACCACGATATCGTAAGAGGGGAAAAACCGTAATATATAAGTTTTGATAATACGAGGGTGGATCTAAAAGTTCTGAGCCCGACCAAGAAAATGAAAGAAAAGTGGATCTGAATTTATTTTTATTTTTCGACATAGTCTCCATCTAGTTCAATACACTTCTTCCGCCTGACCTGCAACTTGTTTACCCCCTCGAAAAAAAAGATTCCGGAAGGTCGGCGAAATAATCGTTTACTGCGACTATCACCTCATCTTTGGTCGAAAATTTCGAGCCACCCAAATGTATTTTAAATTTGGAAATAAATGATAATCCGAGGGGGCTAAATCCGGCGAATAAGGTGGGTGGGGCAGGGGCAGCAATTCGTAGCCATAATCATGGATTACACACATCATTGTTTCAACCGAAGTGTGAACACGTGGATTGTCTTGATGAAACAAAACTTTCTTACGCAACATTCCCCGGCCTTTCTTCTTTTATTTCCTCCCGGAGTCTTCGTAAAAGGTAACAATAATAACTAGATTTACAGTTTGACCTTTCGGTAAATAATCTACAAAAAGAATGCCTGTGCCTGTTACACCACTGCAACTGTCCCGATGTTTGCGTATTGAAATTGGATATCGCATTAAGAAACATTCCCGTTGCGTAAAATGATATACTCTCAACTTATGATAATATATTATATATATTATCATAAGTTGAGAGTATATCATTAAGTATAAATGTAATAAGATAATTAAATGTAACATAACCATTAGCATAGACAAATAATAAATATTTTATTATATAATCTGTAAATATTACTCTATTTTGCAACTCAGTATGTAAAATAAACCGGAATTTGTTACGCACATCATCGGATTCTGCTCTCTCCGCACTACACTACTATGCAGATTTTGCAGTCTTCGCGACACAGGTAAAACGACAAACATAAATAACAAAATAACTAATACAATAACAACTTTTAAAGTAAGGTCAGCAAGAAAACAATTGACTAAGTAACTAACACACATAAGATACCAACAAAGGTGCAATGCCAAAGAGGCGTAGCGAGTCACTTAAGGGCGAACTGAGGTTCCACAAAAACCCCCTGTATATCAGTGTCAGTACGAATGCCTTGCACCGGGGTACCAGGGTGCTTTCGGGCAAAAATGCGCCCTCCTCGTGTCCACACAAAACGCCAATTATGTCGGCGTCCCTCTTCACGTGCCCTATAGAAGAGATGCCGGTACAGGCGCGGCGCGTCACCGTCCAGAGTCCTCGACGGGTCGGCGCCTCGGCGTGTTCGCGCAGCGCGCATAATATCATCACGCAAAGACCTTCGGGCAAGTCGCACCCTTATAAGCCGCGGTCGCTGCTGTCACCACGATCAGCCGCGGCGCGCCGTGGACCCTGCGTTCAGCACTAACTATATCATTGACATCGATTTCTACATCGATTTTTTTGGTCATTAACGCTGCCAGGTGCACTATGTTCTCACCCTGTTTCTCTGGCAGCCCTGCAATCTCAGTATCACGTAGGAGATCATCCTGCTCCCTTTCACTGAGCTCCATCTTTAATTGCGTAATCGTCTCCATGAGAATCGCCTCGCCCGCGGTGTCACGCTATTTGACAGGCTCCTCAACGGATGTCATTCGGCCCTCCACGGCGTCGATCCGCTTGGAGAAATCAAGTCTACTGGCAATAAGGATAGCTATCTCAGCCTTAAATGACGAAATTTCTCGCCGCACCGACACCATCTCAAAGCGCGAGAGCCTCATTTCCTCCGCCAGACTCGTCTCTAAGGTGTCGCCTATGTTGGCATCCTGGAATGTGTCATCTGTTGTCACATGAGTTAAAGTGGTGGTTGTAGGGGATTTTTTAGACCATTTCTCCTTACAAATCTGACATCGCCAACTGGATGCCCTGCACGGATCAAACCCAGTAGCCCACGATCTACTCTTAACCACTGGGCACTTACTACACTTAGCACCATCAGCAACTGATGCGAATTTCCCACATAAATTACACTTATTAGCCATGGTCACTTAGACTTAGATAAAAAGTACATATAAGTAGTACAATTTGTATATTTAAATGTAATATTACTGTTGTAAGTTAATTGTTGTTTAATACTTGTTAACACTGCGCGGTTAACAGGACCTGTTGCGTATGGTGTAAAACAGATGATTGTTATTTTCACTACTTTGTATATTTAAGTTAATACTGTTAAGTTTGTAGTTTTAGGTACTACACTGCGTATTAAATATATGCAAAATATCTTAGTGATTAAGACTTTTACTATTTTTAATTACACAAAATACACAGATTTGATTCAAGTGTCACTTGCCTCCGCCGCGTACCCACGGATAGATGTGGAATGTGAAATTTGATGATATTGCAGTACAATTATAGTCTTAGCTCTAATAACTAGGTATTTAGTTTTAAAAGTATTATAAAACGATATGCACACGAAACATCCCTATGGAGTACATGAAATGACTTACCTATTGATGTCTTCAGTTTAAGAGAATGCTGTAAACTTCTGAAACGTCGGGCTACTTTAATAAACCTCGATAAAATCCGTAAAAATAGTTTTATTGTAATGACTTGCCTAATTACGACCAATAAATATGTTAATAAAACAACGACAAAATTAAAACACAAACACAAATTAGACAGACAAGCCAATTGAATAGTTAGCAAAGCAAAGAAAGAGCTGGAGCTACAGCAGAGCAAGAGGCACTAAAGACAGTAATGGACAGAGAAGTTTTGGGCCTGACCCGCCACATGCATTCTCTTCGAAGTGGAGATTTATCTGAGTCAGCTGGCTCAGATGCGGCCAGCGAAATCAAGTGTGTTCAGTACCACGATGTGGCACAGTCTGGCTTCTATAACTGGTGTGGCTAACAAGTCCAAAAATTTGAGTAGCATCTGTTTGAAGGCCCTTAATGTAGCAGTCGCTTCAGCGGAGATGGAGGCTCTAGAAGCGGCAAGACAAGGCAGAAAAGAAAAAATGCCCATAAATAAGAAAAAATGCCACAAATCGGCTGCAGTGGTAATAACCCTGATACAGGGCGCGGAGTAGAGAGGCATTTCGTACTCTAAGACTTTGCCGAAGCTAAAAGGAAAGTGGACTTGGCCAACCTCGAAATTCCGGCGGTATGATTTAGATTGAAGATGACGGGACGATGAACGATGGTGACGTCGTCCCCTAGAGCCTCTTTAGCCTGATAGCAAGAGTATTACCTTGGCCTTGTTGTCAGCACCGAAAACCTCTAAAATACGCCCGCATTCCCTAAAGGTGGCTCGGCTTGGGTGAGATGCCCCGTTCAAGCTGCAAACAAATTGATAAATGGTGCAAAAGTGTAGTGTGTGAACCATTGCGCCCCAGCACAAGGTCTATTCGGCGCAGTCGGTGTCGCAGTTTAGTGGTCGGTTGTTGTTGCTGTGCTTTCGGAGCGTCATCGTGTTCCACCCCACAGCGATTGAATGAGTGATTTTGATTCCTCTGTCTCTCTTGTCTTTAGCTAGAGAACACCTGTTTGTGAACCATTCAGGATGGCTCTTGATGCCTATATAGGTGGGGTGTCGCAACCCGTGTGCATCGCGTGTCGGGATTGTTGCTTCGGGGTTCTGCTCGTACGTGTGTGCGGCATAATGGTGGCTCTATCGTATATTTATCTATCTGTCTTACCTAGTTCATCAAACTACGATAGGCTGGATTCAGATGCCAGGTCCTCAAAAACTTGCAGACATTGTTCGACTACCCCGATATATTTGGTTGGATGTTTTCACTGATAATTCTGGGATTCCGCCCCGCACTCACACGTTGGTCCCGGGCCGAGGAGTGCCCTGGACAAAGAACTACTAAAAGGAGCGGCAATTGTACAGGTCCCGGTGCCCATTCCCTGTGAAATAGTAGCCGAATACAAGGCTGAAATGTAGCAGATATATAATGTGGGAATCGGGATAAGGAACGAGCTTTTTCCGGCGGCCCCGTCACTTACACAAACTCTGCCACAATAGCTTGGCGAAAATCAGTGTGAGAAGCTGATGTGGGGTAATCGACACCACCGGTAACAGCGGAAGAGCTCGAAGGGTCGGTCAACTGTGTGCGATTAAAAAGTGGGGGCCCAGACAGGATTCCAGGTCGCGCTTGGGTCCTTGCAAAGGAGAGCATTATACACGTTCTCTCCACCTGCCTAGCACATGTACGCTCTCCGAAATATGTCCGGTCTGACAAATCGGTGCTAATCAGTAAGGATGATCGGCCTGAAGACTAATCCTCGGCCTATCGCACAATAGTCGTCCAGGATGAGGCTGGCAAGAAGTTGGAGAGAATAGAAGCGGCTCGTCTCATGCATCATCTTGAAAGCGTTGGGTCAGACCTGACTGACAATCAATTTGGTTTGAAGCAATTTACAGTATTTAATACATCGTGTTATGCTCACTAAGTACCGCCGATCTCTTTTTTTAGTACTATTTTTACTTGGATACATTACATACTACATCAAGGACCATAATTCTTACGTCCGTTCTGGCTACTTCCCTTTCAAATACTAAAACCTTAGTATTCTTCACGTTCATGTGTATGCCCATATTCTCACAGTTAACTTTCATAATTGTGACTAGTGATTGTAGCTCAAATGGCGTGGAGCCTAAAAGTACAGCATCGTCTACATAAAGCAGGTAGTTCACCACTAAATCACCCATTCTCATTGCCACATTCAACAACCTTAATCCCTGGAGACACTTATCCAGATATAGGATAAGCAGGCGAGCTGACACCATACAACCCTGCTTATCGCCAATATTGATATCAAACCAGGGCGATATGTTGCCTCCACCCGCACACATGCTTTGCAATCCAAGTATATGGGCCGCAAAGCACGTGACAGAGGCCGATCTATCTCATAACTGGGTAATATGTCCCAAAGTTTCTTTCAGACAACTCTATCAAACGCTTTCTCTAAATCTACAAAACCGCAGGTCTTCTGCGGTTTTGTACGGGTCCGGCTTACACCAGATGCTTCTGTACGATGTTGCGGAGTGAGAAAACTTGATCCACACATCCTCTTCCTGACCACCCCCCTCCCCCTTGTGACTCAACACAACATTTCTTCAACATTCAAAAATGTTTTTTTTTGTTACATTACTTATGGTAGAGCTACTTATTTCCAAGCAGATGATCAAAAATTTTAATTTCCTGTTTATAGTATAAGTATAAGGATAGATTTATTACTGTCAAGAAATTGTATAAGGATAGACTTATTACTGTCTGTGGAAAGCAGGAAGTTCTAACTACATGTACTGTAGCTGAATTTGAAATGATTTGTTTAGTCTCTTGGTTATTCTGTAACCGTGTCAGAACCTCATAAAAGGGAGCCAGTGAAAAATCACAGTTGTTTCTTTTTTAAAACTTGTGAATAGTTAAGATTTACTATCTTATATCTCTCTGAACTTCCGTTCGCCTTGCCCGGGCACACTTTTCGTTCCTTGTCGCTCTTCTCGTGCATAACGAAGTTGTGCTTCAATAATTTTGAAATATTTTCGTTATAAAATTGTTGAATCTCATTTACATTGTCATTCATTACTCACATTTAAACATTATATAATATTTATCAGTGTATATTATTAGGTAATGGTAATTTATATTATGAGGCCTATGTCCAGCAGTGGACCGATAAGTGCTGATAATTACGATGATGATAATTATTAAAAATCATTGAAAGGAGCATCGCAAGGAAATTCCTTGCGATGCTCCTTTCAATGATTTTTCCATACACTTTCGATGCTAAGCTGATAAACTGATGGCCCTATAGCTATTACAGTCCATACGTGAACCTTGTCT